>BPTQ01000002.1:33936372-34134693 GCA_019973895.1 Chrysanthemum seticuspe | reverse complement strand
TCTAAGCTTCTGATAGCTTTTGGTAAGCTTGTTGGTCAAGTTCAAGAAAGTTTGATATTGGGTCAACAAAAGTCAACTGTGCAGAGATTTTGGTTCAAACAGGTTTCGAAATGGAATGGGGCTGATGCAGAGTGGATTTGGGTTGGATTTGGTTAGAATAGCATAGTTTGGGTTTGGTTTAAGCTTCACAAATAGGCTGGGCACTTGTAAGTTTGATTCTCATTTTCATTTTTTTTACTCAGTTGCAGTTTATGTTTGTGTTTGTAATCTGTGGACATTATATGGCTTAAACCAGTTTATTTAATAGTAATTAGGGTCACTAGATTTAGGTTAAGTGGTAAAATAAGCCAACTCAGTAGTTTACCTAGTATAAAGTTCAAAACAGTTATGAAAACAGTGTTTGGATAAGTGGTTTTGTTTAAGCTTAAGCTGTTGTTTGTGTTCAATATCTGTCTATTTAGTCTCGTGTAAGTTTATTTGCATCATTTGAGTCACTCAATTGTGCATCAAGTCTCTTAAAGTCAAAATAACTTTAAACCTGTCTCAATCTCATGACTGTTAGAATGTTGTGAAATCAAAACCTTATTTTGTGTTTAAAATACATAAAGATAGCTTGTACTAGTTTTAATTCACCATATAACATCATTCTCAGTCCACAAAATTGGATCAAAACTCATATAAGTCAACATTGCAAATCTGTCAAAAAGTGAAAATCCAGTTTTCAGCCCACCTTGGGTGATTTTTCACAGTTTCATTATTGGTCCAAATCAAGTGAAACTTGGGGTCTTATAACTTCAGTTGGTCTAGTGTCTTAATATCATTTTAGTTGAATTTTAGTAATTTTCTACAAGTCTCAAAATGGTTTGTCAAATGGGCATAATTCCCCTGCACACACTCAGTACATACTGAGTGTGCAACAGGTGTTGTGCAGAGTTTGTAAAAAGTTCATTTGAGCTTCTCTAAGGCTCAATCTTGGTTTATAGATAGTTAAGCTGGTTGACTTGAAGTCTCCAGTCTTGTTTTTCACATAAGCTTGTCCAATAAGCAGTTGCATCAGCTCCAAAAGTAGCTAAAAATCTGTTTTGGCATAAGTGCTCAAATCATCAAATCATAAGCAGTTTGCAATTCAGAGGTCAAGGTCAGTTGTATTTAGTTGTTTTAGAGTACTTTTAGCATAACATAGGTTCTGTAACAGTTTGGTGCTCATTTGTACCCTTTGGCTTATTCAAAGTGCTTATTTATAAGCACTTACAACTGCAGTTTCATATTCCACCACATAAGCCACTGTTTTTCTATTTTTTTTAGATTCAGTATATTAAATTAGACTTTTCCTGAACTTTTCATATTTTTCTAGGTCAGTTTGCTATTTTTCTTAATTAAAAACAGATTTTAGGCCATTTTAATTAGCTTTTAATACAATTGAATCAGAAAAAGTTCAAAAAAATAAGTTTTCAATTTTCTTAGGTTAAGATAAATATAAAAAGTAAAACAATTATTTTTCCAGATTTTTCATAGTTTAATTTGTAATTTTTAGCAATTTAATTTGTTTTAAGTAGTTTTTTATTCATAAAAAATAGAAAAATAATCAGAAAAATATAAAAATAGTTTTGAAAATTCTCTTTAGTTATTTTAGATTTTTCCAAGTCATAATTTTATTTTTCTAGCTTTATTTCATATTTTCTTGTATTTTAGGTTATTATTAAATAGTTAAAAATAGTTTTTAATTAATAATAATTAGATAAATAGTTATAAAAATAATTTTCTTTTTCTAAAAATTTTCTCCTATCATTAGGTTTGTAAAAATGTCATTTTCATATTTTTAGGATTAATATTGCTTCGGTTTCACATTTTCTTTTGTACGTCACGTAATTTTTAATTTAAATTCGTAAAAGAAAAATCAAAAACATTAGATTTTACAAATAGTGATAGCGTTTATTTAATATAGTTTATCTTTTTAATTTCCTTTAATTTGCATTTAAGCTCCTGTAATTTACAAAACTTTTCTTTAGGTATATATAACTCAAAATCCTTACTGATCACTATCCTTAGTGATTATTCGACATCTGATTGTGTTAAACACCATTCATCCTCCGTGGGACTTAACGACCCAGGAATCCACTATATTCCTTTGATCTTCATTGCATTGGTTCCAGACTGTTTTAAGTTTCTTACGGTTGGTCATTCACAAGTGGCTAGCTTGCGTGAGAAAACTTGACGGTTTGCCATCAATCAAATTTTGGCGCCGCTGCCGGGGAGGCTGTAAGCGTGTTTTAAGCATTTTCAGACCCGTACTTGCACATATACCACCTTTTGTAAACAGTTTTTTGTAAAGTTATCATAAATCAAAAAGTTCATTAACACTTTTCCTAAAGTGTTAGAAACACCAAACAAAATATAAAACAACAAAACAATCGTAACGTTTTCTAGCTTGTGTTTCCTTTAAGGTGATTCTTAAAGAAATACGATTTGGTTAAACGAGACGATACCAAAAATATTGTCCAAAAGTTTTTAAACCATCAGCACATATCCATACCTACATCTTTTCAGTGGTACTTAATAAATACATAAAAATCAACCACCGCAAATCAAGGCAGTACACCTACTAACTGGGGGTGTGACCATAATAAGTTCCCGAACAACAGATTTAAAACTTGCCTTTGTGTCCTTGTGATTTTGTGTACCTTTTTCAAAGAAGCCATTTCATTTGTGATTATTGGTTAAGTTCACTTGTCGTTTTGCCTCGCATTTGTTTTGAAAACTGATTTTTATACTTAGTGCATGCGCACTCGTTCTTCCAGTTCTACAAGCCCACTGTCAGAGCTTGCAAATATTCCTCGTAGACGTAGAGGACATTTTGCTCCTTCAGCCGTGACTGAGGAACGTCTACCACCACCACCCCCTGCCGTGATGGCAGAAGACAAGCCGATGAATGAGCTTCTCCAAGCACCCATCGAGGGTTACGGAGATGCTATTGTTGTCCCAGCCATCGTGGCTGATACCTTTGAGCTCAAAACCGGGTTGCTTAATCTTGTAACCCAAAGCCAATTCTATGGTTTTGAGCGGGATGATCCTCATGCACACATTCGATGGTTTAACAAGATTGTATCTACCATCAAGTACAAGAATGTCCCACATGAAGCCATCAAGCTTCTTCTGTTCCCATTTTCTCTAGAGGGACAAGCCCGGAATTGGCTTGAGAAACAACCCCCTCGTTCCATTGAGACATGGGAGGATTTAGTCACTAAGTTTGTTAACGAATTCTATCCTCCATCCCGAACTACAAGTCTTAAGAATGAGATAATGAAATTCTCTCAAAGATTTGATGAATCATTCGGGGAGGCATGGGATCGTTACAAAGAATTGCTCCGCAAGTGTCCGCATCACGCTTTTACCGAGTTAATGCAAATGGATACTTTCTACAATGGTCTGAACCAGACAAATCAAGACTCTTTAAATGCCTCCGCGGGAGGTAATTTCTTGAGCAAGACCACAAAAGAAGCCTTGCAAATCATTGAAAACAAGTCCCAGGTCCGCCCTTTCCGCACAAAGACATATCAGACTCAGTCTAATGCTGGACCTTCTACTTCATCTCCCGTGAGTACATCTAGCACCGATGCTAAGATTGACAAACTCACAGATATTGTTCAGGCTTTGGTTCTTGCTAACCAAAAGAAAGTCACTTTCACACAGACACCATCACATGGTGAAGTGAAGAAAGTTGAAGTTTGTGTTACTTGTGGTGGTCCTCATGCATACTACAACTGTACTGCCACCGATGGTAGTCCGTTTGAAGCCAATGCTATAGCCGGTACTTCAAATCAAGGAGGTAATCAATACCGTCCTCAAAATGAACCAAACTACCGAGCTAATACTTATCAGGCACCACCCGGTTTTAACCAGAATCCTAACCGGAATCAGAACCAACCTAGAATGAACCAAGGTTATCAAAACCAAGGAAATTTCTATCCCGGACCAAATCAAGGTTTCCAACATCAAGGAAATCTTAATCAAAACACTTTCAATCGAGGGAATCAATTTCAGGGAAATATGAATCCTAATCAAGGGAATTTTGGCTATAATCAGAACATACGGCCTCAAATTATCCCTCCACCTCCTCCTGTATCAACATCTGATGAGCTTTTAAAGCAATTCATGAAGTCTCAAGAGGAGACAAACAGGTTGTTGGTCAGTCAGATCGCTGAATTAAAGAAGTCTTTAAATGATCAACCCTCGGGCTCAGGAAAACTTCCGAGCAACACGATCGCTAACCCGAGGGGCGATGCAAAGGCGATCACAACTAGAAGTGGTACTTCATATCATGGACCCGGTATTCCTACTACCTCTTCTTCTTCTCTCCCGAAGGTAGTGGAAAGTGAACCTGAGGCGAAAAAGGACAAGGAACTTCCTACTAATAACGAAAGTACCAGCAATGTCCATCCTCAGGTTGTCCTGAAACCCAAATCCAATCCAGGAGTTGTTTTTGAACCTCCTGTAGCTCCCATTGAAAATACCAAATCCAAAACTTCTATTCCTTACCCATCACGTTTGAATGAACAAAAGCTCCGCGAAAAAGCCAGTCATCAAATGGACAAATTTTTTCAAATTTTCCAAGAACTACATTTTGACATAAGCTTTGCGGATGCTATCATGTTGATGCCCAAGTTTGCATCAACTCTCAAACACATGTTAAGCAACAAGGAAAAGCTGTTTGAAATGGCTAAAACTCCTCTGAATGAGAACTGCTCTACAGTTATCTTGAAGAAGCTTCCCGAGAAGCTTGGAGATCCTGGAAAGTTCCTCTTACCTTGTGTATTTCCAGGAATGGTTGAATGCTTTGCCTTAGCCGATCTTGGTGCAAGCATAAACCTGATGCCTCATTCAGTATGGAAGAAACTTTCTCTTCCGGACCTTACTCCTACATGCATGACTCTCGAGCTTGCAGATCGTACAATATCCCGTCCACTTGGAATTGCCGAGGACGTATTTGTGAAAGTAGGAAAGTTCCATTTTTCAGCTGACTTTGTAGTTGTTGATTTCGATGCTGATCCACGGGTTCCTCTCATTGTTGGAAGAGGATTCCTGAGAACGGGCCGTGCTCTCATTGATGTATTTGAGCAAGAAATCACATTACGTGTTGGTAATGAAGCTGTCACCTTTAACCTTGATCAAACTTCGAGGTACTCCGCAAACTATGATTCTGAGTCGGTTAACTGAATAGATATCATCGATGTTGCTTCTGAAGAGTACTCTCAAGAAATTCTTGGTTATGATCATAATTCTTCGAGTGATAATCTCACTCATTCATCTCAACCCATCATTGCTAATTCTACTCCTTCTCTCACCCCGTTTGAGGAAAGTGACTTCATCTTGGAAGAGATTGAAGCATACTTGTCTAGTGATTCTGTTCCATGGGAAATTGATCACGCTCCCATCGACATTGAGGGGGATATACTTCTCATTGAGAAGTTGCTCAATAATGATCCATCATGATCACTCCCTCCCGTCAACCTTCATAACAAGGAAGTCAAGTCAGTTGAGAAAACTGAAGAATTTCCTGAAGTCGAACTTAAGGACTTACCGCCTCATCTCGAGTATGCATTTCTTGCGGGTGATGATAAATTACCCGTCATTATTGCTCGAGATTTGAGTAAAGATGAAAAGACTGCTCTTATAAAGGTCTTGAAGTCACACAAGCAAGCAATTGCTTGGAAACTCTCCGACATTAAGGGTATCAACCCTGAATTTTGTACTCACAAAATCTTGATGGAGGATGACTTCAAACCAGCAGTTCAACATCAGAGAAGAGTAAATCCAAAAATCCATGATGTTATCAAACAGGAGGTCATCAAACTTCTTGATGCAGGATTAATTTACCCAATCTCAGATAGTCCTTGGGTTAGCCCAATTCATTGTGTTCCTAAAAAGGGTGGCATTACTGTTATCACAAATGAAGAAAACGAGTTAATTCCAACTCGATTGGTTACGGGATGGCGCGTGTGTATTGACTATCGTAAGTTGAATGAAGCCACCCATAAAGACCATTTTCCTCTACCCTTCATGGATCAGATGCTTGAGAGATTAGCAGGGAATGAATACTATTGTTTCCTTAATGGTTTCTCGGGTTACTTTCAGATCCCCATTGATCCACAGGATCATGAGAAGACCACATTCACCTGCCTATACGGAACTTTTGCCTACAAACGTATGCCTTTTGGCTTATGTAATGCTCCTGGCACGTTCCAACGATGTATGATGGCCATATTCCACGACATGATCGGGGAAACAATGGAGGTGTTTATGGATGATTTCTCGGTCATTGGGGACTCGTTTCAAACATGTCTCTCCCATCTAGATAAAATGCTAAAGCGGTGTGAAGACACCAATCTTTGTCTAAATTGGGAGAAGAGCCACTTTATGGTCAAAGAAGGCATAGTCCTTGGCCATAAGATTTCCAAAAATGGGATTGAGGTCGATAGAGCAAAAGTCGATGTTATTGCTAAACTGCCTCATCCTACCACCGTCAAAGGTATTAGGAGTTTTCTAGGTCATGCCGGGTTTTATCGTAGATTCATACAAGATTTTTCTAAAATCGCCCGACCTATGACCCATCTTCTTGAAAAAGATGCTCTTTTTATCTTCTCTCCTGAGTGCGTCGAAGCTTTTGAAACACTAAAGAAAAAGCTTACGGAAGCACCCATTCTAGTTGCCCCCGACTGGGATTTACCCTTTGAGCTCATGTGCGATGCAAGTGATTTTGCTATCGGTGCAGTCTTGGGGCAACGAAAACCAAGCATTTTCAGCCTATCCACTACGCAAGTAAGACTATGACTGAAGCTCAAACCCATTACACCACTACAGAAAAAGAATTATTAGCTGTGGTGTATGCGTTTGAAAATTTTCGGTCATACCTTATATTGACCAAATGCGTGGTGTATACGGATCACTCGGCTCTCAAATATCTTTTTGCAAAACAAGATGCAAAAAATTTGATTCGCTCCCAAACGGTCAAGTTTTATCACTCAAGCCACCACTTGTGAATGGCCAACCGTAACAAACTTAAAACAGTCTGGAAACAAATACAATGAAGATCAGGAGAGTATAGTGTTTCCCCGGGTCGTTATGTCCCAGCGAGCTATGCGAAGAATCACCAAACGAATAGTGATCGAGAGATTTGAACGGAAAAGAGATTTGAATTATTATAACTAAAGAAAAGGTACATAAACTACAAGGGCTTAAATGCAAATTAAAGAAAATTAAAAAGATAAAAAAATATTAAATAAACGCTATCACTATATTTAAAATGATGTTTTTGATTTTTTTTTTTTTATAAAACTGAAATTAAAAACTACGCGACGTACAAAAGAAAATGTGAAATTTAAACAATATTAATCCTAAAAATATGAAAATGACATTTTTACAATCCTAATGATAAAAGAAAATTTTTAGAAAAAGAAAATTATTTTTATAACTATTTATCTAATTATTATTAATTAAAAACTAATTTTAACTATTTAATAATAGCCTAAAATACAAGAAAATAGGAAATAAAGCTAGAAAAATGAAATTATGACTTGGAAAATCTAAAATAACAAAAGAGAATTTTCAAAACTAATTTTATATTTTTCTGAATATTTTAGTATTTTCTATGAATTAAAAACAATTAAAACTACTTAAATTGCTTAAAAATACAAATTTAACTAAGAAAAATCTGGAAAAATATTTTTTTTTGACTTTTTATATTTATCTTAACCTAAGAAAAATGAAAATTTATTTTTTTGAAACTTTTCTGAATTATTTGTATTAAATGCTAATTAAAAAGACTTAAAAACTAACTTAAATAGGGAAAAATAGCAAACTGACTTGGAAAAATCTGAAAAATTCAAGATAAGCCTAAAATAATATTATGAATCTAGGAAAAATAGAAAAACAGGGGGTTGTGTGCAAGAAAATGAAACTGCTAAGCAAGTGCTTATAAATAAGCACTTGAAATAAGCCAAATGAAAACCAAAGACCACCACAGTAACACAGAAGCTAAAATATGATAAGAGTACCCAAATGTAACTAATATCCACAAGCCTAAACCTCTGATTTGCAAATTACACAGATTTGGATGATTTGAGCTTATGAGCTAAAAGCAGTTTGAGGCCACTACTTTGAGCTTAAGCACAAGCTAACCAACTAGCTGAAAATGAAAAACAGAAGTGGGAACCTCAAGAGGACCTGGCTAGCTATGTCTAATCCAAAGATGAGCCCTGGATGAGCTCTTAGGAGCTTTGTTCAAGGACTGCAAGAACTGCACAAAACCTGTGCAGTTCAGTTCTTGGGTGCACAGGGCATATAAGCCCATTTTGACAAGCAGTTTCAGAGCTTATAAAAATTTGACAAAATTCTACAAAAATGAGATTAAGAAATTAGACCAAGTGAAGTTCTTAAACCCACAATTTCATTTGATTTGGCTCAGAAATGAATCCAAGAAAAATCATCTTAGTTAGGCTCAAAACTGATTTTTTCACTATTTTGACTTTTGAAAACAGATTTGGCATTTGACTTTTTCCAACTTTGAGCTTAATTTATGGACTATTTATGATGTATTAAGATAAAATAAAGCTATATTAAGATACCTCTATGAATTCTAAACATGAATCAAGCTTTGGCTTTTTCAAAATCTAAACAGTTAAGAAATTAAGACAGCTCCCAAGTGATTTTGACTTTGGGCTTATGAATATGCAGTTTGATGACTGCAATGAGTGCAATGGACATTAACAAGCCTAAACCAACAGATCTTAACTACTGAACAATCCTTTACTACAACTTAAGCAACTGATCCAAACACCCTTTAAACACTGATATGCAAATAAAACTAGCTAACTACTGATCCAGCTTGTACAATTGATCAAACTGAGTTAAGGAATCTTGATTACCACTAAATGAACAAGTTTGAACTATTTATAACCACAAATACAAGTTATGCAATAAAACTTGAAAATCAACTTACATAAGGTCCCAGCCACTATGGCTTGCCAAAGAACATGAGAACCACTATCCTATTTCTATCAACCCATTTCCATGCTAATTCAACCCATTTCTATGCTCTGCATCACCCATAACCATTTCCATTTCAAATTGAGCCCAGTTTGACTTTTGTTGACCCAATATCAAGTTTGCTTGAAACTTAAATGTGAGCTTATAAAAAGCTATAAGCAGCTTATAAAAGCTTATTTGAACTTGGAAAGAAGCTATTTGAAGCTTGAGTGTGGGACATTGAAACTGAAATATTCAACAGTAAACATGAAACTTGGAACTTATATAAAAACTTGGATTGATACTCAAAAGCACATTACAATGATGTTTTAACTTAATTGTGATACATAGAAACTGAAATTACAACCTTTTGAATTAAACTAAGACATTTATTTAAAAAAACGACATAAGGAAAATTTTAAAACTAACTACTTGCTCCCTTGCTTCTTCTTCCTTCCTTTTTATATGCCAAAGGCTTCTCTCTTGACTTCTGAGCTAATCCCACTTTCTTTTACAGCCCTTGGATCACTAGGAAAGATATTGGCCATTTGATCATGTTTTGGCGCCAAAATTGGTTTTAGCAGTAGGAGGGATTGAGTGCTAGGGGAGGGAAGTAATTAATGTATTTTGGAGTGTTAGGAGAGGTGGAGTGATAAGGGGGTGAAAGGTGAGCTGGGGGGATGGATGTCTGGGTTTTGCAGGCTAGTTGGTGGGGAAGAAACTCTTTGGCGGGGTGTTTGTTTGTCCAGACATTTGACTTGGGCAGTATTATATTGAAGGGGGGTCAAATTAAGGGAGGTCACAAGGTTTGGCAGGGTCCAAATGGGTTATGGCAGGTCCAAAGGTGCATAGGCTTAGGTTTTAATACAAGGGCTTGTTTTGTAAATTCTGAAAATGCAAGGACCACTTCTGCCATTATGCAAAGTTGCTCCAAGGGACCAAAAGTGACAAGCTCCAATAGTACAAGGACCAAACTTGACATTTTCAAATTTCCAAGGACCATTTTTGCCAATTTTTAAACTTGGAGGACCAAACTTGTAATTTCTCAAAACTTTTGATATTTTTCACCAAAGGAATAATTTTGACAACTTATGATTTTAAAAGGACCTTTGGTGATTTTTCTTTTGAAATTAAGGGCTCAGGGATTATTTCTGACAACTTTTGAAACTTGGGGGACTGAAACTGCCAATTATGCAAACTTAGCTCATTTTTCATCTGATTTTAAACATTTTGCATCTGAAACATATAAAATGCAATTTTGGAATATTTTTAGTATTTTGATGCATTTCTGAGCATTTTTAAACGTTTTGCAGTTCAGATTTAACCAAAAATGATGAGTATTTACACACTCATCAATCCCCCACACTAAACTATTGCTAGTCCCTAGCAATCTTTTGAGAAAAACTTAATGGATTTGAATCTCTTTACCAAAAGCCATTACTTCTGGAGTAGCCAAATGTTTCAGTTCAAGTAAGAACCATGGTACACCGATAACCATGTGATTTTGAGCAAACCACCAGCTTCCAACGGATTTGATTTGTCTTTACCAGAAGCCGTTTGCTCTGGACTAGCCAACTCTTAGATAAATTATCAATATTATCTTTGGTGAGTCGATTACCAATTATGGTTTTTCCACTTAAACTTGCGGGCTAGCCAACTCTTCACTTTTAAGGATATGGTGAGCTGAATACCATACAATTTTAGGCAAATTGCAAGCCGTCAACGGATTTGAGATATCTTTACCAAGAGCCGTTTGCTCCTGGATTAGCCAATCCTTTTGTTTTTTAGACATGGCGGACTGATAACCAATTGAGTAAGTGCAAAAACACTTACTCAAAAAAATATTTGGCCAAAAACGGAGGAATTAGGCGGTATAATTATATGATAAAATTCGTGAGAATTCCCCCCCACACTTAGAAATGAATATTGCCCTCAATATTCAAAGTACCGACTGTTATGCCGAAACATAGAACGTAAAAGGGAAATACTACGGCCATTATTTAGAAAGATTTTTATTATTATTTTTTTTAGATATATATATATATATATATATATATATATATATATAACATGTGGGGCAACTCCCCCACACTAGGGTGGTAGAAAGATAGAAAGAAGTCAGAAATATGGGTGAAAACCCATATGGCATGCTACTGTTTTTGATTCCCGAGTCGCTAGCTTGACTCGACCCCGAATTAATTTGTTCATGGGGAAGTAAGTGGAAGAGACAATCTCCATCGGACTTTCATTCAAGATGTTTGGACAAACATTTGAAGCACGTGAAAGTTCCACACCAATGTGATATACATAGAACCGGCTCAAAAATGATAAATGAAAATGCCGGGGTCAAAGATAGTGTCTTCATTCCCGAAGGAGTGAAGATGAAGAGAAATCACAAGATATTTGAGGAAAGGAAGAAAGATTTTGATAACAATCAGGATCCATTCTTCACCCTCAAATGTAGACGTATCGGGAGGAAGGGTGAGGGTAGTATCATTAATAAGCAAACTCGTATGATAGAGTACACCTTCCTCCGAGCTAATATCATCCTCAAGATCAAAATAGAAATGATCATGTTCCGGAGGAGATATGTCATGAGAGAGTTCACCGGAGAACTCTTTATGAAGAGAATCATTCACATGAAGTGAAATTGTGAATTCTTGTTCCATTGTAGGCTCATCACTATCCTCGGTCTGAGTATCAAAGAGTGGATTCTCATAAATTGAAGTGAATTCAGAGTCCAATTCAAATAGAGGATTGGTGAAAGTAGCTTTGAATGTTTCGGGAACAAAGTGATCAACATTCTCTATTGGACTGTTGGGATAAGAAGTGAGTGAACGATCATTATCAAGGGGACTTTCAGTCTCTCCCAGATCGGCTTTGAAATCAAAGAGACTATCATTACTTTCCGATGAAAGTGGATTGATGTGAGTGAGTTCATCGGTGAACTCCTCAAGAAGATGATCAGCATCAGATTGTGGAAGTGATGCCTCAACGTACTCGATGTCTCCATATGATGCACAATCTTCGCTACAATTGGAGAAAGTTTCAAAATGATCTTTTGAACACTCAAGAGGGGAAAGAGAATCACACATATGATCAGAAGTTCCCTGTGACTCTCTCGGGATTGGGATAAGGTTCTCAACACTAGACTTTATGAATTCGTCCGATTCCTTTTCAGGAATAGTGTCAAGATGCTCGACCCCCATGTTCAGAGAGTGAGTGGGAATATCGGGTGTGATAGCAGTTGTCTGAGATGGAATCTCAACTGCTGGGATATCAACTGACTGAGGGAGTTGAGAAATATTATCTTTAAAAGGATAAAAACTCTCCTCGTCATCGTCATATAGAGCTGCCTTAAGAAATTGGGAACGTCTTAGAGCTGCATGCTCTAGGACTAATAATTCTTCCCTAGATTGGCGGGCCTCTCGTTCTTCGGCTAGTAATTCTCCCATGGTCTTTTCACCACTCACTTGATTCTTAAAGTTACTAATCATATCATCAAGTGTTTTCATTGCGGTTTCAAAATTTTGGGAGATTTCTTGAGACAACGGCTCAGGTGGAGTTTGAACCGTATGCTGCTGTGGAGGTTGGAAATTGTCAAACATGTGAGAGTCATGATTGTTACAAGGAACTGGGTTCCCTATTTGACAATCAGAGCTGAAATGGGGACCTCCACAGTTCTCACAACAGTAAAACTGTTGAGTCTGGAATGGTGAATTATATGGATATTGGTCATAACCAAAGTTCTGAGCATCACTGGAAAACTGTTCATAGACAAACGTGTTTCCGGATTGACACTCAAATCCTTGGTGAGGACCTCCACAAAATTCACAGCAGTTATGTTGATTATATGAAGATAAGTCGGGCTGTGGTGGGTAATTGTAAAAGTTTGAGGGGTCGTTAAATGAGTTAGGATTAGGATCATAATCAAATGAATTCCTTGAACCACAAAACAAACAACTCCCGTTATGAATATCATTACCACAATGTACACACGTACACCAACGACATGGTGAACCAAAAAGAGGCTCACCACAACCGACACAAGGAATAAACGATTTCATTTGAGAGTAATGAGAAGGAATCAGTTTATTCAAAGAATCAACAAAACCAACATGGTGATCCGAATGACTATCAAGTCTTGAAGAACATTTTGAAAAATCCGGAGGTGGGACAAGTGGTGTGCTCTGAGAGCTAGCAATTTCCACCACTTCCGTTATGGTCTCTGGTTCTGGTTCTTGAGAAACGTGAAGATTAGGCAAGTCATTCTTGCTAGTCATCGGTCTAAATTCTGCATGTTTGCTTTTAACCGTAAATCGTGAGAGTTTAGGATCAATTTTAGACGACTTAGGAGCAATTGAGGGGTTAGATCTTTGGATTACCGTAGATTGGACGTATTTAGCACTTCCATTATTAGAGGGAAGTACCTGGTCCTTTGTCACCCCGGTTTCTCGTTCTATTTCCCTACGCAGAATTAATGGATCATCACGAACAACACGAATTCTTGACATTTGTGATAAAGTCTGAAGTTTTTCAACTTCGTCCCAGAATTCGTCGTAGTCGAGAGATTCCATGAGAATAGAAGAAGTTAGAATCAAATGGATAGAGGGTAAAGAGATAAAGAATCAAAAAGGGTAAGAGGGTAAAGAGGAATGTTTTTGGTATTTTTGAAAAACATTTTGTAAAAATAAGAAAGAAAATCTTTTTGGGTTTTTTGTGTTTGTTGAAAACTGATTTTAAAATGTTTTTGGTTTTTGGATTTTTTATAAGAAAATATATATATAGATAGATGGATGGTATGAACAAAGAGTGAGTATCCAAATCACTAATCTGCTAAACGGAAGATAATCAGCACAGCTCCCCGGCAGCGGCGCCAAAAATTTGATTCGCTCCCAAACGGTCAAGTTTTATCACTCAAGCCGACCACTTGTGAATGGCCAACCGTAACAAACTTAAAACAGTCTGGAAACAAATACAATGAAGATCAGGAGAGTATAGTGTTTCCCCGGGTCGTTATGTCCCAGCGAGCTATGCGAAGAATCACCAAACGAATAGTGATCGAGAGATTTGAACGGAAAAGAGATTTGAATTATTATAACTAAAGAAAAAGTACATAAACTACAAGGGCTTAAATGCAAATTAAAGAAAATTAAAAAGATAAAAAATATTAAATAAACGTTATCACTATATTTAAAATGATATTTTTGATTTTTTTTTTTATAAAACTGAAATTAAAAACTACGCGACGTACAAAAGAAAATGTGAAATTTAAACAATATTAATCCTAAAAATATGAAAATGACATTTTTACAATCCTAATGATAAAAGAAAATTTTTAGAAAAAGAAAATTATTTTTATAACTATTTATCTAATTATTATTAATTAAAAACTAATTTTAACTATTTAATAATAGCCTAAAATACAAGAAAATAGGAAATAAAGCTAGAAAAATGAAATTATGACTTGGAAAATCTAAAATAACAAAAGAGAACTTTCAAAACTAATTTTATATTTTTCTGAATATTTTTGTATTTTCTATGAATTAAAAACTATTAAAACTACTTAAATTGCTTAAAAATATAAATTTAACTAAGAAAAATCTGGAAAAATATTTTTTTTGACTTTTTATATTTATCTTAACCTAAGAAAAATGAAAAATTATTTTTTTGAAACTTTTCTGAATTATTTGTATTAAATGCTAATTAAAAAGACTTAAAAACTAATTTAAATAGGGAAAAATAGTAAACTGACTTGGAAAAATCTGAAAAATTCAAGATAAGCCTAAAATAATATTATGAATCTAGGAAAAATAGAAAAACAGGGGGTTGTGTGCAAGAAAATGAAACTGCTAAGCAAGTGCTTATAAATAAGCACTTGAAATAAGCCAAATGAAAACCAAAGCCCACCACAGTAACACAGAAGCTAAAATATGATAAGAGTACCCAAATGTAACTAATATCCACAAGCCTAAACCTCTGATTTGCAAATTACACAGATTTGGATGATTTGAGCTTATGAGCTAAAAGCAGTTTGAGGCCACTACTTTGAGCTTAAGCACAAGCTAACCAACTAGCTGAAAATGAAAAACAGAAGTGGGAACCTCAAGAGGACCTGGCTAGCTATGTCTAATCCAAAGATGAGCCCTGGATGAGCTCTTAGGAGCTTTGTTCAAGGACTGCAAGAACTGCACAAAACCTGTGCAGTTCAGTTCTTGGGTGCACAGGGCATATAAGCCCATTTTGACAAGCAGTTTCAGAGCTTATAAAAATTTGACAAAATTCTACAAAAATGAGATTAAGAAATTAGACCAAGTGAAGTTCTTAAACCCACAATTTCATTTGATTTGGCTCAGAAATGAATCCAAGAAAAATCATCTTAGTTAGGCTCAAAACTGATTTTTTCACTATTTTGACTTTTGAAAACAGATTTGGCATTTGACTTTTTCCAACTTTGAGCTTAATTTATGGACTATTTATGATGTATTAAGATAAAATAAAGCTATATTAAGATACCTCTATGAATTCTAAACATGAATCAAGCTCTGGCTTTTTCAAAATCTAAACAGTTAAGAAATTAAGACAGCTCCCAAGTGATTTTGACTTTGGGCTTATGAATATGCAGTTTGATGACTGCAATGAGTGCAATGGACATTAACAAGCCTAAACCAACAGATTTTAACTACTGAACAATCCTTTACAACTTAAGCAACTGATCCAAACACCCTTTAAACACTGATATGCAAATAAAACTGAGCTAACTACTGATCCAGCTTGTACAATTGATCAAACTGAGTTAAGGAATCTTGATTACCACTAAATGAACAAGTTTGAACTATTTATAACCACAAATACAAGTTATGCAATAAAACTTGAAAATCAACTTACATAAGGTCCCAGCCACTATGGCTTGCCAAAGAACATGAGAACCACTATCCTATTTCTATCAACCCATTTCCATGCTAATTCAACCCATTTCTATGCTCTGCATCACCCATAACCATTTCCATTTCAAATTGAGCCCAGTTTGACTTTTGTTGACCCAATATCAAGTTTGCTTGAAACTTAAATGTGAGCTTATAAAAAGCTATAAGCAGCTTATAAAAGCTTATTTGAACTTGGAAAGAAGCTATTTGAAGCTTGAGTGTGGGACATTGAAACTGAAATATTCAACAGTAAACATGAAACTTGGAACTTATATAAAAACTTGGATTGATACTCAAAAGCACATTACAATGATGTTTTAACTTAATTGTGATACATAGAAACTGAAATTACAACCTTTTGAATTAAACTAAGACATTTATTTAAAAAAATGACATAAGGAAAATTTTAAAACTAACTACTTGCTCCCTTGCTTCTTCTTCCTTCCTTTTTATATGCCAAAGGCTTCTCTCTTGACTTCTGAGCTAATCCCACTTTCTTTTACAGCCCTTGGATCACTAGGAAAGATATTGGCCATTTGATCATGTTTTGGCGCCAAAATTGGTTTTAGCAGTGGGAGTGATTGAGTGCTAGGGGAGGGAAGTAATTAATGTATTTTGGAGTGTTAGGAGAGGTGGAGTGATAAGGGGGTGAAAGGTGAGCTGGGGGGATGGATGTCTGGGTTTTGCAGGCTAGTTGGTGGGGAAGAAAGTCTTTGGCGGGGTGTTTGTTTGACCAGACATTTGACTTGGGCAGTATTATATTTAAGGGGGGTCAAATTAAGGGAGGTCACAAGGTTTGGCAGGGTCCAAATGGGTTATGGCAGGTCCAAAGGTGCATAGGCTTAGGTTTTAATACAAGGGCTTGTTTTGTAAATTCTGAAAATGCAAGGACCACTTTCGCCATTATGCAAAGTTGCTCCAAGGGACCAAAAGTGACAAGCTCTAATAGTACAAGGACCAAACTTGACATTTTCAAATTTCCAAGGACCATTTTTGCCAATTTTTAAACTTGGAGGACCAAACTTGTAATTTCTCAAAACTTTTGATATTTTTCACCAAAGGACTAATTTTGACAACTTATGATTTTAAAAGGACCTTTGGTGATTTTTCTTTTGAAATTAAGGGCTCAGGGACTATTTCTGACAACTTTTGAAACTTAGGGGACTGAAACTGCCTATTATGCAAACTTAGCTCATTTTTCATCTGATTTTAAACATTTTGCATCTGAAACATATAAAATGCAATTTTGGAATATTTTCAGTATTTTGATGCATTTCTGAGCATTTTTAAACGTTTTGCAGTTCAGATTTAACCAAAAATGATGAGTATTTACACACTCATCAAAAGCCGAGATTGCTCCGTTGGGTTCTCCTCCTACAAGAATTTGATATCATTATACGTGATAAAAAAGGAGCTGAGAACCTGGCTGCTGATCATCTATCCCGTCTAGAAAACCCTCACCAAGATGTTTTCGAGAAAAAGGAAATAAATGAAACATTTCCTCTCGAAACACTTAATGCGGTTTCTTTTCGTGGAAACTCTTCTACCCCATGGTTTGCTGACTTTGCAAATTACCATGCGGGTAACTTCATAGTGAAAGGGATGTCGACCCAACAGAATAACAAATTCTTCAAGGATGTTAAACATTACTTCTGGGACGACCCCTACTTATTCAAAATCTGTGCGGATCAAGTCATCCGACGGTGTGTTTATGGACAAGAAGCTCTTGACATTCTCAAAGCTTGCCATGCTGGACCCACCGGGGGCCATCATAGTCCAAACTACACCGCCAAAAAGGTGTTTGATTCCGGGTTTTATTGGCCCACAATTTACAAGGATGCCCACGAATTTGTCAAAGCCTGTGATGCTTGTCAACGTCACGGGAATATCTCACAAAGAAATGAAATGCCGCAAAACGCCATTCAAGTGTGTGAGATTTTTGACATCTGGGGCATTGACTTTATGGGGCCATTTCCTTCGTCTCGCGGTAACAAATACATACTCGTGGCCGTTGACTATTTGTCAAAATGGGTTGAAGCTAAGGCTTTGCCTACCAACGATGCCCGATTGTTGTGAAATTCTTAAAATCTCTTTTTGCTAGGTTTGGAACTCCACGAGCTATAATCAGTGATCGTGGTACGCATTTCTGCAATGACCAATTTGATAGAGTCATGCAAAAGTATGGTGTAACTCACCGTCTCTCTACTGCGTACCACCCCCAAACAATTGGGCAAGTGGAAGTTTCCAACCGAGGGATTAAAAGAATTCTGGAGAGGACAGTAGGTGAAAACCGTGCCTCTTGGTCGGATAAGCTAGATGACGCACTTTGGGCCTTCCGTACAGCTTATAAAACACCCATCGGGTGTACTCCATACAAGCTTGTGTACGGAAAGGCGTGTCATCTGCCGGTTGAGCTTGAGCACAAGGCATACTGGGCCTTGAAACATGCCAACTTCGATATTCAGACAGCTGGTGATCACCGGAAAGTTCAAATGAATGAATTAAATGAACTCCGTGATCAAGCATACGAGAACTCTTTGATCTATAAAGAAAAGACAAAGAAGATTCACGACTCAAAGATCAAAAACAGCGTTTTCAACGTCGGTGATCGAGTCCTTCTTTTCAATTCAAGATTGAAGATTTTCTCGGGTAAACTAAAAACCCGCTGGTCTGGACCATTCACCATCACTAAAGTATTTCCATATGGAACCATTGAGTTATCTCAACCCGATGGTCCCAATTTTAAAGTGAATGGTCATCGGTTGAAGCATTATTTTGGAGAGGACATTCCTCCTGTGATTGTCCCGGATCTACAAACTTTCCCCATGAACCAATGAATGCGGGGATCGAGTCAAGCTAGCGACTCGGGAATCAAAAATAGTAGCATGCTACATGGGTTTTCACCCGTGTGTACCACCCTAGTGTGGGGGAGTTGCCCCCCGCTGTTGTATATAAGAGTTTCATGAAAAAAAAAAATCTTGCTAAAATAATGGCCGTAGTATTTCCCTTTTACGTTCTATGTTTCGGCATAACCGCCGGTACTTTGAATATTGAGGGCAATATTCATTTCTAGTGTGGGGGGGAATTCTCACGAATTTTATCATGTAATTATACCGCCTAATTCCCCCATTTTTGGCCAAAATTTTTTTTTTGGAGCAAGTGTTTTTCACTTACTCAACTTATGGTTATCAGTCCGCCTTGTCTAATAAACAAAAGGATTGGCTAATCCAGAAGCAAACGGCTCTTGGTAAAGATATCTCAAATCCGTTGACGGCTTGCAATTTGCCCAAAATTGTATGGTGTTCAGCTCACCATAACCTTAAAAGTAAGAGTTGGCTAGCCCGCAAGATTATGGCTTGTGGTAAAGGCAGTGGAAAAACTATAATTGGTAATCAGCTCACCAAAGATATATTATCTAAGAGTTGGCTAGTCCAGAAGCAAACGGCTTCTGGTAAAGACAAATCAAATCCGTTAGAAGCTGATGATTTGCTCAAAATCATTTGGTTATCGGTGTACCAAGGTTCTTACTTGAACTGAAACATTTGGCTACTCCAGAAGTAATGGCTTTTGGTAAAGAGATGAAATCCATTAATTTTTCTCAAAACATTGCTAGGGACTAGCAATATCTTAGTGTGGGGGATTGATGAGTGTCTAAATACTCATCATTTTTGTACCATTTAAACTGCAAAAACATCTGAAAACACTCAGAAATGCATCAAAATGATAAAAATATCACAAATAAGTGTTTTATGTGTTTTAAATGCAAAAATATCAAAATCTGGTGAAAAACGTATCAAGTTTGCATAATTGGCAGTTTTAGTCCCCCAAGTTTCAAAAGTTGTCAAAAACAGTCCCTGGTAAAACAAAATAAAGAAAAATGTTATTCAAGGTCCCTGAAATATTCTAAGTTGTTAAAAATGGTCCTTGAATAAATCTTTGGTCAAATGGCAGAAAAGGTCCCTCAAGTTTTGAAATTGTCACAAATAGTCCTTGGAAATTTGAAAAATGTCAAAACTGGTCCTTGTACTATTGAAACTTGTCAATTTTGGTCCTTGTGACAACTTTGATAAATTGGCAGCTATGGTCCCTCAAGATTCAGAATTTACAAAATGGTCCTTGTCATAATAAACTAAGCCTTGACCCTTTTGCATTTTAGACCCCCTGCCAAAACCATTGTGACCCTGCCATTCCCCTTGACCCCTCTATTTTGGACCCCTGGTCAAACAAAGTCAAAAGCTGCAAACCCCGCCCACCTTATCCCCTTCTTCCCCACTTGACTGCAACTCAGGCAACCTCTCCCACCACCTTTCCCTCCCCCTCATCATCACCTCTACCCACCTTTCCCACCACAATTAATGTCACCCCCCCCCCTAGTTGCAAAAGTCAGAGCCTACAGGTCAAACTAGCTTTTCCCGCCAAAAAACGTGGACGGCCTAGATTACTCAAAACTCATCCATTGGCCAAGATTATTAGTGGGATTTGCTCAGAAGGACACGTGGAAGTCATTTGGTGTATAAAAGAGAGGAAGAGAAGCAAAGACAAAGCAGTAGTTAACTTTTAAATTTCATGTATTTCGTTTTTAGTCTAAATGTTTTAGTTTAAGTTAAAAGTTATAATTTCCTGTTCCAATGTACTAAACTAAAGTTATTGAGTCTATTGTAATTCATTTTCAGTGTTAATTCAAAGTTGATCCAAGGTTCATGATTTTAAGTTTCCTGTTATAAAAATCAGTTTACATGTTTTTGAAGTTAAGCTTAAATTAGCTCATTTATAATTAGAATAAGCTTATCTAAGCTTCTGATAGCTTTTGGTAAGCTTGTTGGTCAAGTTCAAGAAAGTTTGATATTGGGTCAACAAAAGTCAACTGTGCAGAGATTTTGGTTCAAACAGGTTTGGAAATGGAATGGGGCTGATGCAGAGTGGATTTGGGTTGGATTTGGTTAGAATAGCATAGTTTGGGTTTGGTTTAAGCTTCACAAATAGGCTGGGCACTTGTAAGTTTGATTCTCATTTTCATTTTTTTTACTTAGTTGCAGTTTATGTTTGTGTTTGTAATCTGTGGACATTATATGGCTTAAACCAGTTTATTTAATAGTAATTAGGGTCACTAGATTTAGGTTAAGTGGTAAAATAAGCCAACTCAGTAGTTTACCTAGTATAAAGTTCAAAACAGTTATGAAAACAGTGTTTGGATAAGTGGTTTTGTTTAAGCTTAAGCTGTTGTTTGTGTTCAATATCTGTCTATTTAGTCTCATGTAAGTTTATTTGCATCATTTGAGTCACTCAATTGTGCATCAAGTCTCTTAAAGTCAAAATAACTTTAAACCTGTCTCAATCTCATGACTGTTAGAATGTTGTGAAATCAAAACCTTATTTTGTGTTTAAAATACATAAAGATAGCTTGTACTAGTTTTAATTCACCATATAACATCATTCTCAGTCCACAAAATTAGATCAAAACTCATATAAGTCAACATTGCAAATCTGTCAAAAAGTCAAAAAGTAAAAATCCAGTTTTCAGCCCACCTTGGGTGATTTTTCACAGTTTCATTATTGGTCCAAATCAAGTGAAACTTGGGGTCTTATAACTTCAGTTGGTCTAGTGTCTTAATATCATTTTAGTTGAATTTTAGTAATTTTCTACAAGTCTCAAAATGGTTTGTCAAATGGGCATAATTCCCCTGCACACACTCAGTACATACTGAGTGTGCAACAGGTGTTGTGCAGAGTTTGTAAAAAGTTCATTTGAGCTTCTCTAAGGCTCAATCTTGGTTTATAGATAGTTAAGTTGGTTGACTTGAAGTCTCCAGTCTTGTTTTTCACATAAGCTTGTCCAATAAGCAGTTGCATCAGCTCCAAAAGTAGCTAAAAATCTGTTTTGGCATAAGTGCTCAAATCATCAAATCATAAGCAGTTTGCAATTCAGAGGTCAAGGTCAGTTGTATTTAGTTGTTTTAGAGTACTTTTAGCATAACATAGGTTCTGTAACAGTTTGGTGCTCATTTGTACCCTTTGGCTTATTCAAAGTGCTTATTTATAAGCACTTACAACTGCAGTTTCATATTCCACCACATAAGCCACTGTTTTTCTATTTTTCTTAGATTTAGTATATTAAATTAGACTTTTCCTGAACTTTTCATATTTTTCTAGGTCAGTTTGCTATTTTTCTTAATTAAAAACAGTTTTTAGGCCATTTTAATTAGCTTTTAATACAATTGAATCAGAAAAAGTTCAAAAAAATAAGTTTTCAATTTTCTTAGGTTAAGATAAATATAAAAAGTAAAAAAATTATTTTTCCAGATTTTTCATAGTTTAATTTGTAATTTTTAGCAATTTAATTAGTTTTAAGTAGTTTTTAATTCATAAAAAATAGAAAAATAATCAGAAAAATATAAAAATAGTTTTGAAAATTATCTTTAGTTATTTTAGATTTTTCCAAGTCATAATTTTATTTTTCTAGCTTTATTTCATATTTTCTTGTATTTTAGGTTATTATTAAATAGTTAAAAATAGTTTTTAATTAATAATAATTAGATAAATAGTTATAAAAATAATTTTCTTTTTCTAAAAATTTTCTCATATCATTAGGTTTTTTAGGATTAATATTGCTTCGGTTTCACATTTTCTTTTGTACGTCACGTAATTTTTAATTTAAATTCATAAAAAAAAATCAAAAACATTAGATTTTACAAATAGTGATAGCGTTTATTTAATATATTTTATCTTTTTAATTTCCTTTAATTTGCATTTAAGCTCCTGTAATTTACAAAACTTTTCTTTAGGTATAAATAACTCAAAATCCTTACTGATCACTATCCTTAGTGATTATTCGACATCTGATTGTGTTAAACACCATTCATCCTCCGTGGGACTTAACGACCCAGGAATCCACTATATTCCTTTGATCTTCATTGCATTGGTTCCAGACTGTTTTAAGTTTCTTACGGTTGGTCATTCACAAGTGGCTAGCTTGCGTGAGAAAACTTGACGGTTTGCCATCAATCACTAATAATGGTGAAACTTGATTTATAATGAACCATTAATCTTGCGGAATCTTATGTGATATTAAGGGGTTGGCCTTACATGCCGTAATGCATTAAATGCATCCTCGCGTCGAGATTAGCAAGTGCAATGGTTTATACTATATTTGATACAAAAGTTTTAAGTTTGAAACGGAAACGTATTCACCCCCCCCCCCTCTACGTTTTCACACATATGTATAACAACTAGAGTTTACATAATATGGAAATGGGTATATATATATATATATATATATATATATATATATATATATATATATATATATATATATATATATATATATATATATATATATATATATACATTTGTATATATTGTAATGGGTAGAAATCTAAGTTCTTAACCCATTGACCCATACCTATGGAGCTTGATCTATAACCCATTGCATGACATCATGCATGAAGTCATATTGGGTATTATCCATGACCCATAGACCTAAACCATGACTCATGATTCAATGTCTAGATACATTGTATCTATTTGGGTACCCATGACCCAAAGTCCATAACCCATAACCCATGATCCATGACCCATAACCTAAATAGTGATGAGCGTCCACGGATCCCTAGGATTACACTGGATGGATCCTTCAAGTAAGGGATCCGGGGAACAATAGAGGTTTTTTCCTATAAATAGTGAGCCATTTCTTCATTGTAGCTCACCCATTTTACACATACTCTCTCTTAGTATTGTAAACTCTCTAACCTCAGATCCAAAGGATACTTTTATGTAGTTTTGTGTTTGTGTGATTCTCTAGGTTCCTCTTAAAGGCGAGATCACCACCTCTTGAAGTTGAGTAAGCTCAAGTCCATGGGTTGCCAAGCTTCGCCATCATCAAGACTACTGAAGTAATCTTGTTGATAGTTCTTTCCTCCCTCCTTAAAAGTGTTGTGTTGAAGGCATAAGTGAAAGATGCCAAACGGGTCAAGTCGAAGGCATTAGTAAAAGGTGCCAAAGGTCCATGTCGAAGGCATTAGTGAAAGGTGCCATAGAGTCAAGACAAAGACATTAGTGAAAGGTGCCATAGAGTCAAGACAAAGGCATTAGTGAAAGGTGCCGAAGAGTCGTGTCAAAGGCATTAGTGAAAGGTTCCAAGGGTGTACATTTGATAAGGTGCATTGATGTACAAGATAGATTAGTTTTCGTTAAAGGATCTTGATATGCTTATGATGTTTTAATAAGGAGTGTGTCTCCTTTGGGGTAGTTGTGTTGTGTTGGGTAGTAGTTCCTCCTTTGTAATGGAACTCGGTATCTAGCCTTGTACCGGATAAAGTGTAGGCGAAGTTGTGATACGTTTGGTTCTACCTCGTGGAAGAACCCGGTGTCTAGCCTTGTACCGGATAAAGAGTAGGCGACGTTGTAAAGGCTTCTCCGCCATAAGGAGCTTGTGTTGTGTAGTGCTTACGAACTCTCGAGTAGGTGACTCGGGGAGTGGAGTAGGGCAAGGTAGGTGTCCTTGTAGCCGAACCACTATAAATACTCGCATCGTGGTTTTGTGTTTCTTATCCTTTATCTTTGCATCATTTTTTTATATGCTTGATCTATCATCATCCAACACACACATTAAATAGATCGACATAAGTTGATCTAAATAGTTTAAAACGAAGTTTTAATCGGTAAAACTATTTAACCCCCTTCTAGTTTTACACAAATCCTATCACAACGTTGCCTACACTTTATCCGGTACAAGGCTAGATACCGAGTTCCATTACAAAGGAGGAACTACTAACCAAGACTACACCACAACACAACTACCCAAAATGAGACACACTCCTTATTACAATACCATAAGGATGTCAACATCCTTTAACCCAAACTATATAACTTGTACATCGATGCACCATATTGAATGTACACGTTTGGCACCTTTCATTAATGCCTTCAATGTGACCCTTCGGCACCGTTCACTAATGCCTTCAACACAACACTTCTATGGAGGGAGGAAAGAACTATCAACAAGATGCACTTCAGTGGTCTTGATGATGACGAAGCTTAGCAACTATTGACTTGAGCTTGCACGTCTTCAAGAGGTGGTGACCTCGCCTTTAAGAGGAACCTAGAGAATTACACAAACATAAAACTACATAGAATGATCCTTTGGATCAGTGGTTAGAGATGTTAGAATACTGGGAGAGAGTGTATCTAAAGTGGTAGTGAGCAAGAGAGAAATGGCTCACTATCTATAGACAAAACTTGTCAACTGTCCTACAGTTCCCACAGATCCCTTCCTAGAGGGATCCGGCTAGTGCAAAACCAGGGATCCGGCTACTGGGTCAGTTTAGTCCGGATTTCGGGTTGCAAACCGGGTTATGGGTTATGGGTTATGAACCATGGGTTATGGTTAATGGATTATAGATACCCAACAAGATGCAATGTACCTAGTCATTGGGTTATGGATCTTGGGTCATGAATCATGAACTTTGGGTCATAGATCATGGATAATACCCAACATGACTTCATGCATGATATCATGGGTTATGGACTTTGGTTTCTACCCAACAACATTCATTGTACCTAGTCAATGGATCATGAGTTATGGGTCATGGGTCATGGACTTTGGTTTTTACCCAGTATTTTACCTATTACAATATATCCAAAGCATTTCTATATTATGTAAACACTAGTTGTTATACATATGCATTTCTATAAGATGTAAACAATATTACTTATTAGTGTTTATAAAAATGTCTTTGGTTTTATATAAATTATTTACTAAACATGTTTTGATATAGTTTTAATATGTTTAGTAAAAGTGTGTTAGTAAACTATTGGCTCAAACATTTTACGTATTTTGTTTGTTTCGTTAAAATGATTTTACGTTTGTTATCGACAAAACATTAAAAGATTATAAAATATAAATAAACATTTTTATGGCTTATTTGTATTAACAATCTCGCCCTTTTTGTTGATGACAAAACATAAGATTATTTTAAGAATAAAATAAAATACGTAAAAATTTGAATTGGAGTTTTTACTCTCTTCTCCCCCTTTTTGTCGAAACAAAAGAGCGTCTAAAAGAAACTAACACATTGTTTTGAGAAAAACTTGTGAAAAGTAACAAAATGATAAATAAAGAGTAAGATGAGAGAAAAATTCTCGTCTTAGCTCCCTCTTGACGGATGCTTCCCTTTATAAGGGCGTCAAGTAATTGGAAAGCTAAACAAGTGTATTGCAATTATTTTTTCAATAGTTTTGTCTTTTGACGAAATGCTCCCCCTTGACGAGTGCTCCCTTTTGAGGAGGACGTCAAGTAATATAGAAAACCTAAGTAAATGTATTGCAAGCTTTTTTGCAATGCTTTGCTTTGACGAAAAGCTCCCCCTTGTTGAGGGTGTCAAAGTCTTCATGTGTATTTTGATAATCTACAAAACAAAGGTTAGAAAACATATATGATGCATAATTTCCTGCAAATGAGATTCATATTAGTATGAAAATATGCTTCTGTTTCACGGATCCCACGGATCCCTCATCCTTCCCTTGAGGGATCCGTCTAGGCAAATTTGAGGGAACCGTGTACTTGCATTCTTTTGACAGCAATGTAGATGTAAAAAGTGATGTTAACATCCAAATGAGTTATGTATTATGGCACCAAACATATTCTCATAACTATATAGCATACAACATGTAGTTTCATTCAATAAAACATGAGAAATGATACACATATTTCTAAAACTAAGAGAATGATACAAACATGTAGTACATTTTGTAACAATTCTAAGTTGCCTAAGACTAGAGAGGAGTGCTATTGTGTTTGTATTCCTAAGTTCTAGGGACGAGTAGATTTGTTGATTTGGTCAAATCATTCAAGGAGATGATTAAACATGAAATGTAACTCATTTCGTACTTCTTGAACTAACCCTTGGGTATGTTGACAATTAGAGCAATTATTGTCATGAGTAGTATAAGGAGGTATTGGAGATGGAATGTTTTGAGGTGAAATATCGGGTGAGAGTGAAGAAGGTTCCACAAAGGATGGAGGGATTTGTGGAGGTGAGTTAAGTGAAGTAGGATGGGGTTCAGCTAAGACTGAAGGTGGTAATGTATGGGTTGGTGGTGGAAATAAGGTGGTATCCATATGGTCCGGTCTTTGAGATTGGTGATTCCTTGTACTCAAGGATGGACTATTTAATGGTGGAGGTGAGTAGAATACGGGTGTTGGTGACGTTCCATTATCAATGTTTTGGTGTGAAGGTAGTTCCTCATTTAATGAGAAGGATGGTGGATTAGAAGTCCTAGGTGGTGAGTCTTCTAAGGAGTAAAGGTTTGGATGTGAAAGAGGTGTGGTGAAAGAGTGTAATCTAGGTTCTAGAAATGATGGTTTAGGTGTTTTAGTGGAGCTAGGTGTGTTTGGTTTAGAGGGTATGATAGTGTTTGGTGAAAGTCTTTCCAAACCACATGGTCGGATACTAATTCTAGTAGTTCTCAGCTTTGGTTGGTTGAGTTTGTTGAGGAGGAATTCTAGTGTTTGAGTTTTTGATGGGTGATGACTCGGTTGAAGAAATTTCATGTACAACATGAGCATTTTTCTTGGAGGTACCTTTGGTTGTTGAGGTTGTACTAGATGCTTTAGTCATGGTGAGAAGTAGGATGTAAGGTGTGTTTTAGCTACTGATTTTGAATGGTGGTTTGAATGGTGGTTTGGGAACACAAGTACACTTGGTTTATAAAGGATGAGATTAGGTTATTGAATTAAAGTTTAGACCACTAAGGTTCTTAGCATGCACTAAGGTCAACTATAGTGTTGGTCTTTCCTAGGGATTCATTTAAGGCAAATTGAAGTGTTTAGATTACCAAAGAGAGTTTGAAAGAGTTTAGTGAATTTAAACTGTTCTGTAGAGCTGGTTCCCACGGATCCCCAACATTGGGGATCCGTCTAGTTGAAATCCAGGGATCCGTCCTTAGAGAGAAACGAAATAGAGTGATGATGTTCTACCAAGGTCTAGTACCTATATATCTTGAATGTTTAAGTTCCCTAAGATGTCTTAAATGGTATATGACTTTAAATATTCAAACATAATGAGTGAGGATATCTAATGATGGTTTTTATAAAGGGATGGAGTTTTTATGTGTGCACATAAGTGGTTAAGCATTATATTAAGATTTTGAGAGTGTAAACTGATGTCAAATAATCCTAGAGATCAGATGGTGACTTGAAGAAAATTTGGAAAATTCCTTAAAAATCAAAAGAAATTAAAAACTAGTTTTTAGCCTATTTTGAGATAAAGATGACTAAAATCAATTTGCTAAAATTGAGAGAAATATTAAACTAGGTGTTTTGAGATGAGAGAAACAATGTGTAAGCATTAGAGTGGAAAAATGGTGAGTGTTGAAGAAATGATAAATCAAAAACACCTTGAATGTGATCTTAAGTCATTCATGAGTGGATGTGGGATCATCTGAGCCTAAGAGGGACTTAAGTGAACCTAAGGTATCATGTTTAATTACTCTAATAAGGCCTGAAAGGTTGGATTGATGTGAAGGTGTTAAAAATCCATTTCTATCCACCCGGATCCCACGGATCCTTCATGTGAGGGATTCGGCTAGTTATAGCCTAGGGATCCGGCTTCTGGGACCATTTCCTTCACAGAATGCATGCAAGATTTTTCACCGCACGTCGAATTTTAAACCTATTGATTTCTACATCAAGCATTCATGTATGTAAGTAAAGCATAGCAAGCATGGCATGTAAAAGTGACATATAAGTATGTAATTAGGAGAAAGACTGACTTTTTGATATGATATCAAAGAGTCGTAAAATTCCTATTATGTTATCCTAGGTTAAGATGTTCTTGTTTATTGTCATACCATAGACTACTGCTGAGTTCTAAGATAAAAGAAATAGTGTTTAAGATGTTACATCACATTGTTCAAATTAAGGTCCTTGACCTTACCTCCCATTACCCTCAAACTTATCCTTCAAACCCCTCAAGCTTCACCTTCAATCACCTCAAGCTTCCATCTCATTTCTTCTTCTTCCCCATTAGAAAATTGGCAATGCATTTGAACATCCCCTTCGTTTGTTGAAACTCTTGGGAAGGGCTTGGAATGTCCGACAATTGGTCAATGTAAGACACGGGGTCGAGCTAGTAGTTACTTATGGGGTTGCTTCTATCTCCCTTCATCTCCTCGGATGAGTCCGTTGGTGGATGTGGTCTTTTACCTTTAACCATGAACCTCGATGTTTTCTCATCGGATAGAGGTGCCATGACTTTGTTGCAGAAGAAGTGGTCATCCGTATAGGGAGAGGGTTCTAAGGCAAAGACAAAGTTAGATAGGCGAGTAAGGAGCATAGCATATGGTAGCACCATCTTATCCGTTTTAGAAACGCTAGCCATCCGCTTGACTATATAGTATGCGAGGTTGAAAGGAGTTGAGTTGACAAGGCAATAGATCATGTAAACTAGACATGCGTTAGGATGATCCTTGTTTCCAACCAAGCAAAGGACATTCTCCCTAAGAACTTGTTCCCATTTCTTGTAAGGAGGGAACATCTCTGAAAGTTCCATTTGGAAGGGATCCCGGTGGATGACCTTTGAGTTCCTAGTTACTCGAGTTGGGGAGGCTCTTTGAATAAAAATGGCATCTCTCACTGTGGCCGGTTTAGGGAGGGTGTGAAATAAACCTCGTGCTCATCAACCATGTCATGAAGCTTGGCTAGTGACCATTCATTGGAATATATGCATTCTCCATGGTGAGGAATGCGAAGAATCCGGGCAAACTCAACAAGGGTTAAGGTGTAGTTGTGCTCATTGATGATGAAGGTAATAGAGATGGTTCCGTCATCATTCCTTATGATCCTAATGCTTTTGTATAACTCAAGAACGAATATGGGGCATATTTATTCATGGATATTGGGGAGACACTAAAATTTGATTCCCGAAAAGACCTCAGGAATGTCGGTATTATTGAGAAAGGATTGATCGACCACACGGCCTTCATGAAACAACCGCTTTTGTAACATTTTGAAAGTTTTTCGATCTTGAGGGCTAAGACCTTCCTTTCGGTGGTGCATTGGTATGTAATGAGCCGTATATTGGTAGTCTTATTGTTTAGAGCTTGGCATGATTGATCCTAAACACCAAAACCACAATGTAGTTTTAATTAAGTGAATAGTTCCTTTTTGAGGTTCATCACAATTTTTGCTCAACACATCTCTTTTGAATTCATTTATGAGTTCGAATTTATATTAACAATGTTTGTTCTTTGATTAGTTATCTTAGAAAACAATGTGATAGAAAATTGTGACAAACCCACTTGAATCAAAATTCTCAAGATGTAAAAATTGTACTACTAGGAAGTAGAGAATGGAAATTACAATGTAGTGAAGATAATACTTACACAAGTGATTGAATTCCTTGGAATGATGAAGAAAGATCTCCTAGGAACATTAATTCTGGGTTTATGTTCGTATGTGAAAGAGTAAATTGAGGAGTAGAAGTGCATAGTGATCATCAAACACTTATTTTGTTTTACTGATGTCTCGGTTCCCACGGATCCCTTGCAAAAGGGATCCAACTAGTTAAAATATAGGTATCCGGCAGTTCAGCAGAGAAACAGTTTGAGTGGTTTTGATAATTTTGACACGGAAGTTTTTGATTTTGATTTTTTTCAATGGTTTAGCTCTATATCTTACGGTTTGTATATGGTACAAGTTTTTGACGAGTCTTCGTGTTTACAAAACACTTTTGACGAGGTTCATTTTCATGAGTAAGCCATAAGTCAGGAAACTAAGAATCGTGTTAAAATTCTATTTTATCATGATATGGAAAGTTTCGAATGGAGAATATTGACATAGATTACTAATGCAATGCCAATATCTCTATGTGAGAGATGATGTATCAAAACTTTTGATTAGACAAATTTCTTTACGAGGTAAGGATGTATAATGACTAGTTTATAGTTTTGTTTATGGAGATCAACCAATAATACTATTCCTGATGATGTGTTTAATATGAAGAACGACTTTTTGAAGAAATTGTGATATTGAAGTTTAAGCATTAAAACTACGAGTCTTTTCATACTATATGTAATAAAATTATAGTACTATCTAATATAATTTAGATGCATATATTATCAATTTATCTACAAACAATTAGCATGTTTTTAGATTAACTAATTATAGTTAGAAGAACATACCTTTGCTATATATTCTTTTTATGATTTTTGAAAATCATAGATGCGAAATACTTCATGAGCTTTTAAAATACCTAATCGTATTTTGTAAAAGCAAGTCGTAACTACTTTGGATTCTTCTTTGGGTGTTGACTTCATTTTTCTTTAGATGGAGCGAATTCATTGAACGGATCTTAGCATGAAGAATTCTCAAAAGAAAATGTTAGAATGATCTATCACTATCCAACATTTAAAGTATAAGAATTTCTAAAACATGACTTTTTTTTTTAAGAAATTTCCTTCTTTGTAGTTTTCAAACATACACGGATTGTATCAGGTTTTTAGAGTACAATATACTCTAAGAAATTTGGTAATGAAGCTCTGATACCAATTGTGGAAAACTAGAAAGGGGGGGGGGGGGGGGTTGAATAGTTTTACCGATTAAAACTTCGATTTAAAGTATTTAGTTCGACTTATGTCAATCTATTTGATGTGTGTGTTGGTCATTGATAGATAAGCATATAAGTAAGTAATGCAAGTATAAAGAGTAAAGGAACAGAAAACCACAACACGAGTATTTATAGTGGTTCGGCTACAAGGATACCTTCCGTGCCCTACTCCACTCCCCGAGTACCCCACTCGAGAGTTTGTAAGTACTACACAACACAAGCTCCTTAATGTGGCGGAGAAGCCTTCACAACGTCGCCTACTCTTTATCCGGTACAAGGCTAGACACCGTGTTCTTCCACGAGGTAGAACCAAACCTATCACAACGTCGCCTACACTTTATCCGGTACAAGGCTAGATACCGAGTTCCATTACAAAGGAGGAACTACTACCCAACACTACACCACAACACAACTACCCCAAAGGAGACACACTCCTTATTACGATACTAGAAGGGTGTCAACATCCTTTAACCAAAAATATATAACTTATACATCGATGCACTATATCGAATGTACACCTTTGGCACCTTTTAGGGTGTCAACATCCTTTAACCCAAACTATATAACTTGTACATCGATGCACTATATCGAATGTAAACCTTTGACACCTTTCATTAATGCCTTCAACACAACACTTCTATGGAGGGAGGAAAGAACTATAATCAAGATGCACTTCAATGGTCTTGATGATGACGAAGCTTATCAACTCATGACTTGAGCTTGTACATCTTCAAGAGGTGGTGATCTCGCCTTTCAGAGGAACCTAGAGAATCACACAAACATAAAACTACATAGAATGATCCTTTGGATCAGTGGTTAGAGATGTTAGAATACTGGGAGAGAGTGTATCTAAAGTGGTAGTGAGCAAGAGAGAAATTGCTCACTATCTATAGAAAAAACTTGTCTATTGCCCCACGATTCCCACGGATCCCTCCCCAGAGGGATCCGGCTAGTGACAAACCACGGATCCGGCTACTGGGTCAGTTTAGTCCGGATTTCGGGTTGCAATCCGGGTAATGGATTATGGGTTATGAACCATGGGTTATGGGTAATGGATTATGGATACCCAACAAGATGCAATGTACCTAGTCATTGGGTTATGGGTAGAGGTGGCAAATGGGTCGGGTCGGGTCGGTTTGGGTCATGGGTCAAATGGGTTACGGGTCAAACGGGTCATACTATAAGAATGGGTTGAATGGGTCATGGGTCAAACGGGTTGGGTCGGGTCGGCTCGTTACATTTCCACCTTTAATCATGCTACCATAGTATGTTTCGTCTATTTTTTTTATGTTTTAATCCGTTTTTTTACGTTTACATATGTTTTTTTACATTTTCGTCCGTTTTTTACGTTTTCTTCTGTTTTTTAACGTTTTAGTCAGTTATTTTGCGTTTTCGTTCGTTTTTGGACGTTTTCGTCTGCTTTTTTTACGTTTTCGTATGTTATCTTACGTTTTCGCCAGTTTTTAACATCGTTCGTTTTTTTTACATTTTCGTCTGTTTTTTTTACGTTTTCATCCGTTTTTGCGCGTTTTCGTCCGTATTTTTACATTTTTATCCTTTTTTTACGTTTTCATCCGTTTTGCGCGTTTTTGTCTGTTTTTTTACGTTTTAATCTGTTTTTGCGCGCTTTCGTCCGTTTTTTTACGTGTTCGTCCGTTTTTTACATTTGCGTCCGTTTTTTCTACGTTTTCATCCGTTTTTTGCGCGTTTTCTTCCTTTTTTTTTTTACGGTTTTGTCGTTTTTTACGTTTTCGTCCATTTTTGCGCGTTCTCGTCCATTTTTTACGTTTTCATCCGTTTTTGCGCGTTTTCGTCTGTTTTTTTTTATGTTTTCATCCGTTTTTGCGCGTTTTCATCCGTTTGTGCGCGTTTTCGTCTGTTTGTTTTACGTTTTCGTCTGTTTTTGCGCGTTTTCGTACTTTTTTACGTTTTTGGCCTTTTTTTACGTTTTCGTCCGTTTTTATCCGTTTTCGTTGGTTTTTTTTATGTATTTGTCCGTTTTTTACGTTTTCGTCTGTTTTTTTAAGTTTTCGTCCGTTTTTTAGGTTTTCATCGGTTTTTGCGCGTTTTCGTCCGTTTTTTACGTGTTCGTCCGTTTTTTACGTTTAAGTCCGTTTTTTTACGTTTTCGTCCGTTTTTTTACGTTTTCGTCCGTTTTTTTACGTTTTCGTTTGTTTTTTTACGTTTTCGTCCGCGTTTTTACGTTTTCATCCGTTTTTGTGCGTTTTTGTGCGTTGTCATCCGCTTTTTTCATCTAAAAACAGATGAAAACGTAAAAAAATGGACGAAAACGCACAAAAACCGATGAAACTGTAAAAACGAACGAAAACGCGCAAAAAAGGATGAAACGCGCAAAAACAGACAAAACGTAAAAAACAGACGAAAACATAAAAAAACATACGAAAACGCGCAAAAACGGATGAAAACGTAAAAAAACGAATGAAAACGTAAAAAAGCGGACGAAAACGCGCAAGAACGGGTGAAAACATAAAAAAATGGACAAAAGCCAAAAAAACGGACGAAAACGCGCTAAATCGGATGAAAACGCGCAAAAACGGATGAAAACGTAAAAAAATAGACGAAAACGTAAACAAACGGACTAAAACGTAAAAAATGGACGAACACGTAAAAAAACGGACAAGAACACGCAAAAACAGATGAAAACGCAAAAAAAATGGACGAAAACTTAATAAAACGGACGAAAACGTGCAAAAACGGGTGAAAACGCGCAAAAACTGACGAAAACGTAAAAAACGGCCGAAAACGCGCAAAAACAGATGATAACGTAAAAAACGTAAGAAAACGGACGAAAACGTAAAAAAACGGACGAAAACGTAAAAAAACTGACAAAAACCTAAAAAAACGGACGAAAACGCGCAAAAACGGACGAAAACGCACAAAAACGGATGAAAACGTAAAAAATTGGACGAAAACGTAAAAAACGGACGAGCGCGTAAAAAAAGGGACAAAAACACGCAAAAATAGATGAAAACGTAAAAAAAACGTATGAAAACGTAAAAAAAATGGACGAAAACGCGCAAAAACGGATGAAAACGTAAAAAAACCAGACGAAAACGTAAAAAAATGACGAAAACACGCAAAAACGGATGAAAATGTTAAAACTGACGAAAAATATTTAAAAAAACGTATAAAAACACTAAATCTAATGGTGGTTAAGTTATAATCCGAACCTTAAGTGACCCATTTGTTGACCTATTCGACCCATTTGTTGATTTACATAAGTCGAATTGTTGACCCATTTGACCTACTCTTTACCAATAGGGTAACCCAATCCAACCCATAAGTTCTTATTTTTTACGCATAGCAACCCATTTTTCTCTAAATGAGTTGTGATTGCCACCTCTAGTCATGGGTCATGGACTTTGGGTCATGGATCATGGATAATACCCAACATGACTTCATGCATGATATCATGCAATGGGTCATGGGTTATGGATCATGCTCCATGGGTATGGGTTATGGACTTTGATTTTTACCCAACAACATTCATTGTACCTAGTCAATGGATCTTGGGTTATGGGTCATGGGTCATGGACTTTGGTTTTTACCCATTACTTTACCTATTACAATATATCCAAAGCATTTCTATATTATGACTAGTTGTTATGCATATGCATTTCTATAAGATGTAAACAATATTACTTGTTAGTGTTTATAAAAATGTCTTTGGTTTTATATAAATTATTTACTAAACATGTTTTGATATAGTTTTAATATGTTTAGTAAAAGTGTATTAGTATACTATTGGCTCAAACCTTTTATGCATTTTATTTGTTTCGTTAAAATGATTTTACGTTTGTTATCGACAAAACATTAGAAGATCGTAAAATATAAATAAACGTTTTTATGGCTTATTTGTATTAACAGTCCTAAATAGCGATTATTAGCCCTAGAGTGCACTAGTAGGCTCCCGTTGTGTTTATTGTGTGAGTTGTGGTTTGTGATACTAGGATATTCGGGGGAGATACCTCGGTACTTTGCGATCCCGGGTGTTCTAGAGGAGATTCATATACTTATATAATTATGGAATTTGGCACCGCCCTATGACTACAACATGTAATACAACGCATCAATCAGGCAAGGATGTGATAATTCAACCAATCAATAAAAGATAACTAGGGAATAAGTAAATCTAAATAAACACGCTTTTAGTTATTATAAGAACTCTTCCTACAATCCATAGCTTTACTTTTATCATTTAGTTTAATTAGTTTGTTAAGTAGTTTAATTGGTAGAATACCAAACCCCCACTATTCAAAACCCGGGATTTTTACCTGCTTTCTAAAAAATATAAAAAAGACTAAAAAGAATCACCCTCACCCTTTCCTTTTCGTCATACATCTCGACTAGCATCTCTATTCCCCTAGAGAACGATCAACCCCATGGGCTTACCTATACTACACTACAACGATTAGGTACACTGCCTAGTGGGTTGTAAAGCTTGCTCTTGGAAAAGGAAGTCTTTAGACCCTTAAGCTCGCATCAAGAACTGAAAGTAGGAGCAATAAAAAACTAGGGTTTATGAAATTATCGAGTGGTCTTACACCCCGTGCCACCCAAGGTGGTAGCAAGGACAGAGGATACCAAGGGCACGGGTGGGCCCTGGCCCCTCCAAAACATTTTTGCATTTAGTTTAAATTGTTCTCAGAGCTATTGCAAAAATATATTTATTTGATTATTTGCCCCCCCCCCTAAAATGAGTAAATGTCACTTTGGCCCCTCTGGAAAAATGGTTCAAGCTTTTTCCCTGGGTGGTATTGCAAGAAAACAAGTTACTAGAGTTAACAAGCCAAAGACTCCGTTATATCTTGATAAAGCGCCAAGTTTGGGTACGATGAAGAGGTTTGCGAGTGGTAGAGGTAAGTTTTCAAATGATGATTGGACAAAAGAGGTTGCAAGAATAGATAAGGATGAAGAAAACGATGATGAATGTGTTATTGAACCTTCTTCCGCACCAGTGATTATTAGGAATACATTAGGTGTTAGTACAAAAAGTGTGACGGATTGTAATGGGTATTAGTGTCGCTTGTTGGATTGGGTTAACAAGCTGTTGGCGGGCTGGTCTTGTACAAATCCAAGTAGTTTGATTGAATTCCCTGCACAAGAAGAGTAAATCGTTAGCCTTACCGTGGGGACGGACCCCACGATTAGACTCCGACGTGAGAGTAAGTACACATTCTTGTCATAGAAGTAAAAGTATGTATGTGTAATTATGAGAGAGAAAGTTGTACCTTGTATGGGGATTAGATCCCCTTTTATAAGCGTTGCTTACCGCTAGGGTTTCCTAGTTACTCGCATATAGTAGTAGTTGCCGGAGTCGGACCCGTGTCGGACAAGGTTCCGTGTTAATCGCGGATGCGGACACAGGATATCTTCCACGGCCGATGGTTCGGTCTGCTTAGTTATCCTGCGTGCGTCTTTTAGCCTGGACCATAGCCAATTTCATTACTTACTGTTGGTCCAGTGTTCGTAGTTATTCTCGTTGTTGGGCCTGGGCCCAGTATGTGTATAGCACGAATTAGGCCCAGTGGGCCTGCTATACGTGCTATACGTCATCCAGTCCCCCTAGTCTAGTGTGTTCATTGCGTGCGGATATTGTCGCGTGCGATGAATGTTACTAGACTTAAGTTGTCTGGGCAATGTTTACTTTTCGCACTTTTTTAACGCGTCTTTCTGACACTTCCCTTTCTTGGGAAGTGTTTCGTACGACGTGGGCGTTTGTCGACTCTTTGTTTTCTGCTTTGATTTGATCTGATGTCCCACGCGCCCCTGCTATTCTTATCTTTTTACTTTTGATCTTGATCGTTTATTATGATTTTCTTTGCCACGAGCCATCATCCAAATTTAGGTATCCTCTTAGTATAAATACTGCCCTTATTTTTACTAATTTCACTTTTCTTCTTCTGTTGTATTTTCGCCATCGCTGCCTGGTTTTATCTTTTAGAGAAGAGAATCCCTTCAGTTGCCCTTCTTGGCTTTTGATTCTATCCGTTCGCTATAAGTTTAATTGTTGACATAAAGTGTGGTACCCCTCCAGAGACGTTTGACTCCTTTCTTAGGAAATACCATATTCCTTCCGAGGTCCATCCGGAGCTTCCTTCTCGTAATTGTATGATGCATGAGCATCCTCCCAGAAAGATTGGCTTATACACCCGCTTTTCCGACCTTGCGAATTTTCGTCTGTCGTTGTCAATTTTTCTTGTCGATTTGATTATGCATTATCGCATCAATATTTCCCAACTTTCAATCTTTGGTGCGTGCAAGATTTCGCAGTTTGAGATCTTGTGTCGTGCTCATGGCATTACGCCTACTGTTGGTTTGTTTCGCCGTTTTTATGTTAATACGAAGGCCAAAGGGTGGTTCTATTTCAGTAAGCATGATGGTGTTCCGGTGGTTTATACTAAAACCCTTGATTCTGTGAAAATTTGGAACGATCGCTTTTTCTGTGTTGATGACTTTGCTTTTCCTGCTTTGTTTCCCTGGAGTTCTAATAAGAATTGTTTGAAGGATCCTGTTCCTCGTGCTGATGAGTATAATGCTGATCATTATGCTATTCTTGCTGCCAATCCTGCTCCCTTTCGGCTATTCCCTAAAGCCTTTCTTTGCTGGGTTGGTTTGAGCCGCCACTATGCTTTGGGTGCGGATGTGTACCCTGAGTTTCTTCATGATTATGGAACGGGGTTTATATATATATATATATATATATATATATATATATATATATACTCTTCTTTCTGCATCCACATTTTGATCTGTTTTCCTTATTGTGTAGTGATGAGTTGTCCTGATTATGTTCAGTCTCTGGATCCTCTTAAAGTCAGAATGGTTACGCGTCCTCGCCGTGAGGGGGAGCATAGCCTTTTGGAGGTTGTTGTTCATCGCACAGTGCCGCTTCTTCCCATTGCTCCTCCTCTTTCCGAGGATGAGTTGGAGGCTGATGTTAATGTTCTTTTTGGGCCTGAAGGTGCTGCTGTTAATACTGGGAGTGGATTAGCCCTCGAGGCTTCTGACTCTGATGTTGATCCTGCTACTTCCGGTTCTTCATTGAAAAGAAAGGAGAATCTTTCACTGAGTATTGGGGAACCTTCTAGTCCTACTAAGAGGTTTCGTCCTGACTTCCCTCAAGGTCCGTCTGTCGGTAGTGTTCCTGCTGGTGGTTTTCAGGCTTTGTTGAATAGTAGTGTCTTGGAGGCTGAGTTAGGTTACACGGCTCCCCATACTGTGCATTTTATTACATCTTCTATTTCAACTACTCCTGAGCGCGAGGTTGGGTTTTCTGCTGATTCCTCCATCAGGCGCGAGCCTTTTATTGGTCCTCTTCAAAGGTTGATTATTTCCTCCGATTCTTCTTCTGATTCTAGTACCTCTGCTGCTAGAGCTGAGGTTACCTCTTGTACCAGGTCTGAAACCGCTTTAGGTGTTGTTGCCACTACGATCATGACGACTGTTTCTGCTTCTGTTCCAGTATTGAGGGATGTCTCCCCTTTTTTAAGTAGCTCGCCCTCATGCAGAGGTGCCGACCATAGTGTCAGAGATCTTTCTCGTCCTTCTGTTAGTCAGCCTTTGGCTGATGATGCTCAGGTTGCTATTGGGTTTGACCCTTTGCGGTCACAGGAGCGCTATCTTCCGGATTGGAAGGTGTCCAATGAGTCTCTTCTTGATAGTCCCTTAGACTGCCGCTAAGTTGTTGATGGGGTTGACCCTCCTAGACTTTTTTCCTCGCTCCGCGAGATGAGTTATGATCAGTTACTTTCGGGTTTTGATGTCATGTCAGCTCATCATCTGTGATTATGAAGTATCAAATGTGCTTGATCAGACCGGTGATGCTGGCGACATAGGTGCGGATGCTCTTAAGCAGTCTGGGACGGACCCACTTTTGGAAACTTCTGACCAAGTTTAGTTTGTGGTTATTGTATAACTCTTTTTATTTTACCTGTTTTATGGTCTTCCGAAGCACGACACTTTTATTTTTGTAGACTGTCTATCGTATGCATGTTTTGTTGTTTCGAAACATTTTAGTTTTTGCTATTTTAGTCCTCACACTGGTGTGCTTATTATAATAGTCTTGGTAGAATACTTGTGGGTTATTCGCCCGATACTGGACTTGCAATATCTCTTACGTATCTTGAGTTAATTTGGAGGTTACTCAACCTTTTGTTATTCGGAATAACGTTGTATGGGTCCTGCCCAAATGTATGCGCGTCTTATTTACATATGTTGATATTTCTTTTTAAAGTAAATAATCAGAAAAATTTAAAGTAAAAGTTGGTGAAGGTAGCTAAGCTTCACCTTTTTCATTCAAGAGAAAAATATTACAATATAGAAAGATAAGTTGTGACATCGACCCTCCTCTGTGGAGTCCGCAAGGGATGAGTTGCTTACACTTGATGTATATAACATCTTTTAAGATTGCAGACGTTTCATGTCCGTGGAATTGGGTTTCCTGCACGGTCCTTCAGCTTGTACGCGCCTTTTCCTAATGCTTCTGTGACCTCGTAAGGTCTTTCCCACTTGGGTCCCAATTTCCCTCCTTCTTCGGAATGGATTGCATCACTGTTGCAATACACCAAGTCTCCTGGTTTGAAGCTTGTGCTGCGAACTCTTGAATTATAATACTTCTCCATTTGTGCCTTGCTTTCTGCTTCACGTATTGCTGCCTGCTCTCTTCTTTCTTTAAGTAGATCCAAGTTCATTTCCAAGGCTTCATCGTTTTTTTCTATGTTTGCTTCCGTTGTCCTCCATGTGGGCATTCCTATCTCGGCTGGGATAACAGATTCCGTTCCATATATCAATGAGAATAGAGTGTCTCCGTTGCTAGATTTTATCATTGTTCGGTGTGCCCATAGGACGTGTGATAGCTCATCTAGCCAGTTCTTGCTTCTTTCCTCTAACAGGGCTTTTATTCCTTCCCCTAGGCTCTTGTTTGCTCTTTCTACTTGTCCATTTGCTTGTGGATGTTTAACTGAAGCAAAGTGTTGTTTTATATTCATTTTTTCACACCAATCTTTGAATGGGTTATCTCGGAATTGTTTCCTATTGTCGGATATTATTTCTCCTAGGAGTCCGAATCTACATACGATGTTTTCCCATACAAATTTTTTGATTTGGTTTCCTGTGATAGTGACAACCGGATTTGCTTCTATCCATTTTGTGAAGTAGTCTATTGCTACTATGAGGAACCTGACTTTTCCAGGCCCTTCCGGAAGAGGACCTGCGATGTCGATTCCCCATTTGTAGAATAGCCATGGGGAAGTGATCGGTGTTAGCTTTTCTTGCGGATGCCTTGGGACTGGCCTGTGTACTGACAGTTTTTGCATGCTTGGATTAGCTTTCGAGCATCTTCGTGCATGGTAGGCCAGTAATATCCGGTACGCAGGGCTCTGGCCACTACGGACCTTGTTCCGGTGTGCATGCTGCAAGATCCTTCATGGATTTCCCTTAGCACATAATTTGCTTGGAGGGGTCCTACGCACCGTAACCATGGTCCAAGAAAGGACTTCTTGTAAAGTATCCCGTTGCTTACTGCAAATCTTTGTGATTTTCTTTTAATTTCTCTTGCTTTCTTTTCTTCAGCTGGAAGTATTTCCTTGGCCAGGTACTTATATATTGGGGTCATCTATGTGTACCCCTCTTCTTCCGTTATTGCTACCATCGGTGCTTCCTCTATTGACTTTTGGTTTAACTCCTCCACTAGCACTCGCTTTTTCAGATGTGCGAAGCTAGTAGACGCCATTTTACTCAAGGCGTCCGCTTTTTTGTTTTCACTTCTAGGGACTTGTTTGATTGAGAACATTTGGAAGTTTTTCAGGAGTTCCTTTACCTTTTCCAGGTATTGAATCATCCTAGATTCTTTTGCGACGTACGTTCCGTTGACTTGGTTTGTCACTAGTTTTGAGTCCACGTTTGCTTGTAAATTCTTAACTCCCATTTGTTCTACTATCCTTAACCCAGCTATTAAGGCCTCATATTCAGCTTCGTTATTTGTTGCTCTGAAGCTAAACCTTAAGGCATAAGTGAATTTCGTCCCCTGAGGGTCTGTCAGTATTAGCCCAGCTCCGCAGCCATCTATGCAAGATGAACCGTCTGTGAACAGGATCCATGGTTACGGAAGTTCTTCCTCTTCCATTGGTTCGTCTTCTTCATCGTCCCTTAGTCGTTCTACTATGAAATCTGCCAAGATTTTTCCTTTGATTGATATCCTTGGCCTGTATTGTATATCATATTCTCGTAGCTCGATGCTACATTACTACAGTCTGCCTGCGACCTCTGGCTTTGACAGTATTTGCTTTATTGGCTGATCCGTGATAACCACGACTGTGTGCGCTTGGATGTATCTCTTCAAGAGTTTTGTAGCATGTATCAAGGATAATACCAGCTTTTCCATCGGTGTGTAGTTGATTTCCGGTCCACGCAAGGCTCGACTCACAAAGTATATCGGTGTTTGCCTGCCTTCCCTTTTTGTCATTAAGACTGCACTGACTGCTTCTTTTGCTGCCGCAAGGTATATATGAGCTCCTCTTTTTCCTGAGGCGCTGTGAGGGTTGGGAGGTTTACTATCATTTTCTTCATCTGCTTAAAAGCTTCCTCCGCTTCTTTTGTCCACTGGAAGACACTCTTTTTTGTACACTTCTTGAGTGTTTTAAAGAAAGGTAGTGATTTTTCGGCGGATTTAGCTAGGAATCTATTTAAGCTTGCGAGTTTCCCATTTAGTTTTTGAACGTCCTTGAGGCACTTTGGGGATGGGAGGTTTAATATTGCTTCCGCTTTGTTTGGGCATACCTTGATTCCTGTAGTATTCACTGTGTATCCCAGGAACATTCCCTCTTCCATTCCGAAGGTGCATTTCTTGGGGTTCAGCTTCATGTTTATTTCTCTTAATGTTTTAAAGGTTTCTGTTATGTCCCTTAGTATTTCTTCCTCCGAGCGGCTTTTGATTACCAGGTCATCAACATACACTTTTAGGTTTATGCCAATTTGCTTGTTGAAAGCTTTATCTACCAGTCGCTGATATGTTGCTCCTGCATTCTTGAGTCTGAACGGCATTTTGGTATAACAGAATATTCCTTGACTTGTGATGAATGCTGTTTTTTCCTCATCTTCCTTTGCCATTTGTATTTGGTGATAGCCCTTATATGCGTCCAGGAAGCATTTGAAGGGATATCCGCAGAGTGATTGGACTTTCCAATCTATCTCCGGTAATGGGTAACCGTCTTTTGGACATGCTTTACTGAGGTCTTTGAAGTCAACGCACATCCTCCAACTTTCGTCGTGCTTTGTTACCATCACAGGGTTGGCCAACCAGCTGTGGTAATGTACTTCTTTCATGATTCCTGCATCCACGAGTTTTTCTACTTCTTCATGGATTGCCTTGTTTCTCTCTGGTGCCTGGCCTATTTTCTTTTGCCTTGTTGGAGTGTATCCCTCACGTATGTTTAAGTTGTGCTCTACTATGTGTCTTGGAACGCCCTACATATCCGCCGGGTACTAGGCGAATATGTCTAAGTTCTGTTTCAGCAGATCGCACAGCTTCTTACGTCCTTTTATTGACAAGGTGGATCCGATGGCTATTGATTGCTCTGGATGTATTGCTACGTGTATTCGTTGTTCTGCTTGTTGTTTTTCTGCTGTAACTTGTGGTACTGGTTCATAAATCATAGTGCATTCCAACGAAACCATTCGGTTGCTTCGTATTGTGAGCACCCCTCCTTCTATCGGGATCTTTACCATTCCATGCGTTGTTAAAGGTACCGCCTGCAATTTTCGCACCCCGGTCTTCCTATAATTCCATTATATGGCGACTGGGATCTTACGATTACAAAGTTCATCCATGCTGACGCTGAGTGCTTGTCATCACCGATTTTAGTTAACAATGATATCTGTCCTATCGGCCATATTACCTCTCCACTAAACCCAATAAGGGGGGTTGTGGCAGGCATCCTTTGTTTTCTTATTTCAGGCCGGAGCCTTTCGAAAAAGTGTTCATATATGATTTCCGATGCGGAACCTCCATCAATGTACATGCGGTGTATGAAGTTCCCTCCTATTTCTGCTTCAATAATCATTGGCCCATCATTTCCTTCTTCTTCAGTTAACGGTGGGAATGAGATATTCGGGCTTGGTGAAAAGCTTTGTGTAACTCTTTGTCGTGTTACTCGCTGCTGAGTTTGCACCATCAGGATTGCGAGAGATTTATATTTTCCCGATGTTTCTCCTTTTTAGGCGTTTTGGACTGATCCTTGCCGCTGTTTTGTTTTAGTTCCTTTATTACGTTTGACAGCTTCCCAGTTCTTAGTAGTTCCTTTATCTGTCTCTTCAAATGCATGCATTCATCCGTATTGTATCCCACCTCTCCGTGGAACTCACAATATTTTTTGGCGTTTCTTTTTTCGATCAGCGTGAGCATTGGTGGAGGAGTTTTGAATTTCTCTTTTTCCAATGCCAATATTTCCTTTGGTGTCTTGGAAAGGAGAGTAAACCTATCTTGCTTCCTTTTCGTCCTGAGCTAGTTTCTGTATCCTTTTTTGAAGCCTTGTTTCTGCCCAGGTTCATGTGATTTCCCTGGCACTTGGGGTAGCGATCTCTTCTTTTCGTGGTTGGCCGCGGCCACTTCTCCTCAGAGGAAGGATGCGGTTACCCTCATCATCTCATCTACCGACTTGGGTATCTTGTCATGCAACCTTTTAATTAACTCATGGTTAGTAATCTCGTGCATGAAGCTGGAGAGTTTCATGACTTCTGGGGCTCCTTTGACATCCCTGTTGTCTGCCTTGAACCTCTTCACAAAGTCTTCTGTGGTTTCTCCTTCTTTCTGTTTGATGTGGTGGAGTTCCACAGGATCCTTTATGCATTTCTTTTGCTGAAGGAAGTTTGATAGAAAGACTTCTTTCAGCTCGTCATGGCTGTCTACCGATTCTGGCGGAAGATCATCGAACCACACCCTAGTGGATCCAGTGAGAGTGGAATTGAACATGTGGCACCAGGTTGGCATGGCCCAACGTTCCACTTTTGCCGCTGCTTGAAATATTTTTAGGTGATCTTCCGGATCTTCACTTCCGTCGTATGTCTTTACATTAGTGGGCATTCGCGTCTTCTTGTGCATGTCAAAATAGCGAATGCGCGAAGTGAACGGGTCAGTCTCCTTGCATAGACATGGTCTGGCTAAGTCTTCGTCATCGACATCTGACTTTTGCTTTTTGGATCCGGATCTCCAGTGTTCACCTCCGCTATCTTCACTTTCGGAAAGTCGATCAGTCTTCCGCGAGTATGCCCGGCTATCTTCGTATCCTCCGGAATAGGGTTTTGTTCTTCGCGAGTAGGAGTTATGGTAACCTTCTTCCTCCTCTTTTTGAGATCTGCAACGACTGGGTCTCTTTCGATCTCCGGAGTACACGGAGATGCTTTTTCCTCTATCCCCTAGTCTGTGGAACACATCCTTGCGCAGCCTTCTGAACACCTCCTCTTTTTCAGCGGCTTTCTTTCGTGGTGATCTGGATCGGCTGCGTCTCGACTCGGAGTTTTCTCTTGCATTCCGGCGCTTTCGGGATTCGATCTTTTTTCTCATATCTCTCCTCCTAGTCAGTCTTCCGGACTCGGAGTGCTGTGACGTTTCACGAAAATCCAGCCGAGTTTTTAGTGCTTCTATAGCCTTGGCCCTCTCTTCCTGCTTCTGAACTTTCTCTATCACAATAGGCAAGATCTGGTCATAGTACTTGTCGCAGTACTTCTTAACGGTTGCGTTGGATGCGGGTCCCTCAAGTTCCACCAGATTTACATTGTTTCCCTTTCCCGCCGTGTTCCGTACCGCGGATTGTAAAAGTATGACGGATTGTAATGGGTGTTAGTGTCGCTTGTTGGATTGGGTTAACAAGCTGTTGGCGGGCTAATCTTATACGAATCCAAGTAGTTTGATTGAATTCCCTGCACAAGAAGAGTAAACCGTTAGCCTTACCGTAGGGACGGACCCCACGATTAGACTCCGGCATGAGAGTAAGTACACATTCTTGTCAGAGAAGTAAGAGTATGTATGTGTAATTATAAGAGAGAAAGTTGTACCTTGTATGGGGGATTAGAGCTCCTTTTATAGGCAAGGCTTACCGCTAGGGTTTCCTAGTTACTCGCATATAGTAGTTAGTTGCCAGAGCCGGACCCGTGTCGGACAAGGTTCCGTGTTAATCGCGGATGCGGACACAGGATATCTTCCGCCGCCGATGGTTCGGTCTCCTTAGTTATCCTGCGTGCGTCTTTTAGCCTGGACCATAGCCAATTTCGTTACTGGGCTTACTGTTGGTCAAGTGTTCGTAGTTATTTTCGTTGTTGGGCCTGGGCCCAGTATGTGTATAGCACGAATTAGGCCCAGTGGTCCTGCTATACGTCATCATTAGGGTTTGATGATAAGTTTATTAGGGTTGTTGGAATAAATTTGGAGCCAAAAAAAGAGATCAATTTGTGGAAGAGAAGAACCATGCCTCAACCTAAGCCTCTTCAAATTTCATAATTTTTTCTTTCTTTTTTTTTTCTTTTTTTTTATGATTCTTTAGAAATTTATTTTTGTGGGAGGTTAAGCATTTTTTTGATTTGTTTGAGTTGTATATGTAAACTAGGTAAATTTCTAGGCCGTGCTAAGCACGGCCCATGAAATTCGATGTTTATTGTTAAATTATCATCAATATAACCGTTTATTAGTATATAAAGTGGACACATGTTATGAGACATCAAAAATAGCAATGTGAACACTTAATATGATACGAGGTGAGTAATTATTTTCTCACTCCTCAATCATCGCATACCGTCTAATGATCAAGATACGACGAAAACTATATGTTTGGTATCGCCGTTGCTTTGCGCGAGTAGCATGTTACACGGTAAAAAGTAAGAATGGTTATCAATTTAAACTATAGGGAATAAGTCTTTTAAAAACTTGTTATGTTGGAGAAGCTCTTGCGAACGAGTTCAACTTCTCCAAAAATTAAACCTTCTTAAAATACAACTGAAGAATAACTATGTACTATTAAACAAATATGAATCATAAGGGATGAGAAATTGATCAGGATGCTGAACATGATCAAGAGAAATGTTCTTCGCTTGAGGCTGAGTCTGAGGCTAAGTTTTTCAAAACAAATGATATGGTTGAAAAAGAAGTTTATAATGAACTTTCAAACAGATTCTCACAACTTGAAAAACATTGCATTTCACTTGAAATTGCAATACAACATAAGCAGGGAAGTTTTCAAATTAATCAACCATGTAAGAATCCGGAATTTCCTGAATTTCATGAATTTTTTGAAATAAATACTTTGAAGGCTCAGCTTCAAGCCAAAAACTCGACAATCAACAATTTGAAGAAACTGATTTCTGATATGCATGACAAAAGTAATGTAGTCAAGACGAAACATTACATTGATGCTATTAAAACAAGGAACATCGAATTGGAACTGTATGTGGCCAAATTACTTAAAGAAAATGAGACTTTAAAAAGCATTACAAAGATCTGTATGATTCTATCGAAGAAACAAGAAGTAATACTATTGAACAAACAACTTATTTGATGGCCAAAAATGATGAATTCAAAGCTCAACTTCAGGAAAAGGGTTTTACAATTGCAGCATTAAAAAATGAGGTAAGAAAATTAACAAGAAATAGTATGAACACTAAGTTTGCAAAACCATCAATCTTGGGAAAACAAGTTGTACAACCACTTAGAAACCAATCAGTCGTTTGTTAGACAACCGACTACGTTTAGATCTAAACGACCAAAATTTTTAAAAACACGGTTTGCCTCCCAAGCTGATGCGAAACAAGTTTTGTTAAAACCAATCACTTCACAGTTTGCAAAACCTCACCATATGAGTGCTTCTAGCTCTTCTAGGATTAGTTAAAAGAGTGTGTCATTTGTGACACCAAAGGAACATGTTAGACATAAAGACACTGTTCAAAATAACAACCTAGAGGATGCTAAGAAAAACACACATGAAAAGACTAGGAATTTGCCTGTTTCTAAAAGTAGTTGCATATCTATTAAAGCAATTCCTGTAGCAGATCACTCTAAGAATTCTAGATCTTTTTCTGACTCCAAACACTTTGTTTGCTCGACTTGTCAGAAATGTGTTTCTAATGCAACTCATGATAAATGTATAACAAAATTCCTGAAGGAAGTGAATGCTCGTGCTAAGGTTCAATCCCCTAAGACTAGAAACAACAACAATCCCGTAGAATCAAAGAGTTATACTCAGAAAACTGGTAGGCAGATTGTTATAGGACAAAGGTCTTCTCTCAACAAGTCTTCCATTGTGCATGAGAAACCAAACACTCCTAGATCTTGTCTTAGGTGGGTACCGACGGGTAGAATTTTTAAGATTGTTGGTCTTAGATGGATACCTACTAAGAAAATGTTCACTGATTGCAAAACCAAGGTTGACAGAGAAACTCTAAATGGGTGATATCACTAACCCATATAAATGCGAACAAACTCTTAATGTTAGTGCATGTAGTCTTTACTTAAGTGTAGGTACATCGTTCACTCCTATTAAGGAAAGACTTGGAGTTTGGTTACCGAAAAGACTAATATCACAGAAATTAGGGGTTCAAGAAACTCACCTTTGATGAACATGTAATATGACCTTTGAACACTTTAGTTCAAGACTCGGTCCTCAATGTCAACAAAATGGCGTCTGCAGATAACACTTCAGGCCCCGTTCCTCAAAGAAAAGAAAGGCGTAAGCTTCAGTACGTTTTATCTTCAGAAGAAGAGAAATCTTATTGTTTATAATCATTCTCATCTACATTCTCCATCTTTACCATGCTCGTTCAGTCTTTCAGTGGATCGACGTACATTATATTGTATTTTCATTCATTTGTTGGGCATACGCTAATTGTGACTACAGAGGTGATCGGGTATCACTTATTTGAGATTAAAGTTGACTTTCACAAAGGCGTATTCTTATTTTATCTTGAAGTCAGGGTTGGTTGGATGCATGACTTTCAATGATAACTTGCCCGTGCTTAATATTTAAGTTGAAGTCTTGGTTTATCTAGTTACCATCAGTCGGGGTGGATGGTTGAAGACCTGGTTAACTATCACTTAAAGGAGTTACATTGTAGTAATCAGTGTCACACAAAGATGGCATTGTGGATAATCGCAAGAGGTGTTAATGTCTCATACTTTGGTTGGGTATTGAGTACTTAGAGATTTGCTCGAAGCATAAATTCTTTACATTGTTCTTCCAACATTAGTGCAAGCTTAAGTCACAAGAACGGGGAATTTTACTTCAACCTCAAGTTTGGTATATCGGGTTTACTCCATTAGTGGCCACTTCAAATTGCCTACATAAGGGTTGGTAGAGATGGTCAGAGAAAGATTCTGTAACGGTTGATTCTCACAGGATGCATTTGAGCTAATTTTGTTCTTCTCACAAGATTTCAAGTATATGTGTGTATAATGTGTTGCTGATTCTGAGGTATCAAAACCAGCAAGGGGGAAGGAGACATACATCTGAACAAACAACGAGTATATGTGATGAAATTTATACTTCTTCTTAATTTAAGTTATTCCGGGAAGAACATAACCGCAGAGAAACTCAGTGTTTTAACTCGTGGCGTTTGGTGTATTATTCCAATTAAGTGGGGGAATAGATGTAAGAAACAGTTTCTGAAGGTCTGATTTCAAGTATATGTATGTATAATGTGTTGCTGATTATGAGATATCAAAACCAGGAAGGGGGAAGGAGACATACATCGGGACGCACAACAGGTTCACATGATCAGGCTTAATCATTTATTTCGGAGTTGATCGAGTTTTACGATCATAACCGCAGAGATGATCAGTGCTTCAACCTGTTACTTTGGTGTTATTGCTTCATCTTTTGTTGGGTATTGAGCTTCATACAATGAGACTGATTGCATCACTTCAACTACTTGGGGGAAGTGGTCTCTTGACACTTTTGGTATGCATTACTTCAGTCGTCAGTGGGAAGAATTATGAAAAGAATTATTCAAGTGTGAGATGAAATGTTGCTTGAGTCATCCGTTGGATATTGATATTGTTATCGACATCTTCTCACAAGTTGATATGATTTATGATGAAGTGCTTCTGGTTAATGCTTCATGTACACACTTTTATGTTGATTCTGATGAGATCGTAACCATTAGGGGAGAGAAATGTGTACATCGGGGACGCACAACATGTTCACGTGATCGAGCTTAATGAATTATCTCATCAACGCCAGTGTAGATGATCAGTGCTTCAACCTGTTACTTTGGTGTTATCATTTCGTCTTTCTTTGGGTATATTTGTATATTATGGGTTGATTCGTTAAAAGTAAGATAATTGTAGTGCAATTGGTGAGATGAAGATGTTGATCTACTTGATGAACCCCCGAAAGGATAATCACGATGATCATTCTTAATATGAGCAGCAATATTATATGTGGTTTGGTACAAAGCTTGAAAGAGAGCTATAAAACTGCTCAAAAAGAAGATTGTCGGTTTAGGAGGAAGCTACCAAAGCCTCACATTGAGAAGTCTCAACCATAGACGATTATTCAGGAGCCTCGAAAGCTTTGGTGGTGAAATTTAAGACATGTTGTCTACTGACTTCTACAACGTCTCTTTGTACATTCTCAAAAAGAAGATTATCGGTTTGGGGGGAAGCTACCTAAGTATCACATTGAGAAGGCACAAGTTCAGACAATTATTCAGGAGCCTCGAAAGCTTTGGTGGTGAATGGTTAAGAGATGTTGACTACTGATTTCTACAACGTTCAGAACGATATCCTCATTTCAGTATCCATGTCAACATCTTCTTAAATTGAATAATATACTTTGTACATATCTTATACCAAAATGTAACTAGAAAAATATAAAACCATAAAAAAATCAGAAAAATTTAAGATACCAAAAATAGTTTTTCAAGGCATGTCTTCTGGTATTGATAACATTTACGGTCCTAGAAATGTCATTCAATAATGACACGGGTCTTTAAATGAAGTTCGAACAAAAGTTCAAAAAAGTTTTCAAAACATGCCTACATGGCTTGCTATTATTTCAGATATGCAACCCGATTTTCAAGAAAGGGAAGTGCTACACAAAATCGATTTCCATAAATATCGAGAACTTATCCTAAAACAAATGAAGATAATTTTTTCTGTCGTCAATAAGACGGCTGTTCCTATACAAATGTTTTTCCTTCTATGATTCTTCAGAAAAATATTTGTGTAATACTTGGTGGTAACATGTTATTTGAAAATTCAACAAACTTAAAGTTTTGAAAATCAGTCGGACTTAAATTTTTCATACTCAATCAATGACTTGGGTCATCGATTGAGGGGGAGAGTAATTTCAAGTTTAATATTTTCAAACGTTATATCATCAAACAAGTACATTTGTACATTATAAGTAGTGAATACATATTTGTTGTTATGTGTTAGTGTATGATCTTTCTTATATTCAAAGATCTTTCAAAATGATGTTTCTTATATTCAAAGATCTCTCAAAATTATCATAACTGACACTAACATTCTCCCTCATAGATTGAGGAGGAGCGTTGTAATATTCCTTTATTAGTATATATTAAACCAGACCACATTTTCTCTCAAATTTTCTAACTAATTTAAATGAATTGAGATCACAAATCTCAAAAGATTTGAAATTTTTGATCGGGGGAGAGAATGTGATTTAAATATTAAATTTGATAAAAATGTGATTGTTTAAGACTCAACCAGGCACTCCTCCCTCAATGTGTTAAACAATTTCAAATACAGATGCACATGTTGAGGGGGAGCATTTCTGAATGATAAAAAACGATTGAGGTACAAATGCTTTCATATTTTATCACAAGTACCTTGATTGAATTTTCAATTGGTTTTAAGGCGGAGAGAACAGTACCACTGACTGACCTTGCATTTACCTTACTGGAGTGATAAGGATGGTAAGGTTAGGTATTCATTCCCACGATCCTGCCAGAGCCGGATGGATCTACCCAGGGACAATCCACTAGTTAGTGTAGAAGTCCTTAGGTATAATTAAAAAAGGAGAAAAGTGAGAATAAGGGAAGAGTGTCGATTGAGATGGAGCTAGTACTGGAACAAACCCAACAAGGTTCTAGTGATGAAGTCTCGGTAAGCGCTGAATGGGTTGAAGAATGAAAAAGAAATATAAAGAGAAAGGGTGAAAAGAAATAGCCCTCCAAATATTCAACCTTAGGGCGGAAACCGGGTTCAATTCATATGCTACTGGTGGTTACCAAGGTAACGCCAATATTGAAGACAAGACGTCATGGACCTAGTGACGCACTGCACTAAACTTTCCAGCCACTCAAGTTCTCTTAAAAGGACTTGTTTCATTCTCACGGGGAACCGGTGTAATCTATCGACTTATCTCTTAGAGATGGTTGATATTGAAGCAGGAGACCCCTCCCCAGCCTCCACACAGGAAAACCAAAGCGCACTATTGAGTCTATAGCCAAGAGATCATCCATAAATCTCATTATGACACACTTCCAATGTGCTTGCTGTTTTATACATCGTGAAACGCAAGAAAATATACATTAAGAGTCCTACACATTATCCTCGAGGTATTGCCAAAACATCTGAGTGATACGTAAAGTATTCACAATGAAAATGAAAATCCTTCTAGAGCCAACATCAAACAAGCTCTTGGTGGGTGACATGTGAGATCCTTCATGGATCAAACTTGTGACAACTGAAAAACAACGATGGGGCGATTCGCACTTGAATCAACCTTGTTCCAGTAAAGGAATTGACGTATGCGTTTGGAAAACCCTTCGATGTGCTCAATAATTATCTTCAAGCACATAGACTACACATAAATTTTTCAAACAAAAGTATTAGTGATTGAAACTTGATGTTGCTCATAAAACTTTCGTCGTATTGCAAAAACTCTTTATTCAGCAATACGTGACTGTTTTTCAAATTAATTTCTTATTAATCAGTGAATCCTGATTCGCTGGTTCACTCACTCCGTTTTGTCTACTTTGAGATGCTCCGGTTTGAGAACGGCTAGTACAACTGGGAAACCCTATCAAGGAGATTCTTCGAAATTCTACCTGATCACAGGCAATATTTATACTGATCAACGGGGAACCGTGGTTCTTGCAACCCTATTCAACGAAAGTGAACATAGATACTTTCATATGTTTATTGCTAACCGTTGTTTGCATGAATCCTCGACGGTTGCAGCTGATGGCCAATGAGATGCCAATTCATAACCGCATCCTCCCACTTCACACTCACAATCAAAGAAATCATGATAATTGAAAGACGTACAACACTGATTCCGCAACTCTGATGCAAAAATATCATGATCCAGAAAAGTGTGAGCATGTCGGTCTGAAGGTCATAACATCACATGGAGACGATTCCATAGTTTTAAAAAGCGCGGCGCGCCTCGTTCAAGGCTCAAGCTCTAGGGATTTTTTCGGATCGAGGCTCACGACATGCATGAATCCCATAAAAAGCGTAGCGCCTTGGGGCTTTTTGCGCCTTTGCGCCTTGGGGCTTTTCGCACCTCAGAGATGTAACAGGTTTTAGGGTTGTTTTCTAAATATTAAGATAAGATACATGGGCCTTATAAGTTATATAGATGGGCCTTTTAAGTTATATCTAATAACCTAATTTGGAAAAGAACTAAAACACACAATCAAGTGGGTAACTATAGATTCTGATCATTTTACAAATATGTAATCTCTCTCACGTCATAAGTGTATATCTTGAACTGATTTTTAATGATTGTTTATTTTATTGATTTGTAAATAACGTCATAAGTTTATTTTATTTTCAAGCATCACATCATAGGGTGAGTATTTGTATGATTTGCATTATGCCTTGAATATTAATATGTTGCTTGCTTGATATTTGGGTTAAATTGTGAACTTTGTTAGATGTAAGTCTACAAGTGTAGGACACAATCATATTTAGTCTGATATGGATTTTAATCTATATGTAGTTCATCGAGCCAAAGAGTTGATCCATTTGAGAAGTGACAACTGATCCATTTTAATCTTTATAATGGCTATATGTGTCATGTATTAAGTATTTAATGTTATTTTGTGTTATTTAAGCTACATAAATGGTCACATATATTATAAAAAAAACTTAATGTATTTAGTGCGCCTCGTATTCATGAATCCCGCGCCTTGGTATGCGCCTCGCCTCGAGGCTCTTTGGTCCTCTTCGCGCCTTAGTGCGCCTTGAGCCTTTCAAAACATTCACGATTCGACAAAGGATGATTTAGAAATTTAATGTGGCTGATGATCTAGAACAAAGCTCAAAGATCACCAAGTCAAGGAACATTCAACTAAAGATCACTACTGAAGTACAAAGAAGGTGGACTTTGAAGAATCAAAGACTACGAGCTAGAAGATTAAACTCATGTAATAGAGTGCTAGAATTCAAATTGTAAATTCTAAGGTGGCCTCCCTTAGCGGGAGATTGTTAGGATTCAGAAAATCCATATGAAAGAATCGGTCACCCCGAGTAGCATTTAGCACAAGTTAGTTCGCAGTCTTAAACATAGAATAGTTAGTTTAAGTAACACCATGGAGGAGGGACGGGTCTTTACCCACTGTACACCCAATCCATAGCCCGCAGGAGGGCGTTTATTGTAGGACTATATAAACCCTTCCCCACCATGACTTATTTCTCTTTCACTTTCTCTCACTAGAACTCCCATCCTCTCTTTATTTCTCTCTCTAAAATCTGACAAACATCAAATCCAAGAGTGTCTTATGAGAATCAATATATTACACTTCCTCACCGGAAGTATCAAACCCCAAACTAGATCTTCCCCGATCTAGGCTTGATCACAAAGATACAAGACTTTACAACCTTACAACCAAATTGAATGAATGACAATGGTTTGTTTAAATCAAGCCCTACCCTAACCCAAAGACTCAATTCTAATATAAAGGGTATAGAGAAGAAGACCCTCAACACAATACACAAGAGTGGATTAGGTTCTTGTGAATCTCTCTTGCGGAAGAAGTGATCTTTAAATTAAAGGTAGAAAAGAATTTTAGATCACAATAAGATAATAGACTTAGAGGGTTAAGAGAATAGAAGTTAGAGATAAAGAATGTTTGGCAAGAGGTAAGTAACAAATTATAAGAGTTGGGGTATTTATAACCAACCAACAAAGATCCCAAACGCGCCTGGCGCGCTGGTCATACCCTGGCATCCCATCTAGTGCGCCGAGTGCTAGTCCCGGGATTTTTGCGGATTTTGTTTATTTATACTTGACTCTTGTTAAACCACCAATTGCACTTCACCTTTAACCTTTCCAATAACACTCCAACACTCAAAGTGTGATAAGGTCAACCAACTCATTTAGCCAAGGTTTTGGTATGTAAAACATTTGGAGAAATTAAAACTAGATAGTTAGGGGTTTAGTCTAATTTTAAATAGAAAGAAAAGAACAATTAGACATTCCATATTGGAGAAAACTTTGCCTCTCATATTTGAAATTCAAATTTCAAATTCAAAAACTAGTTGTTACAAGATGAGTTGTAAGATGTGATAGGATGAGTATGTAAGAGAATGTGTAAGAGAGTTGTGTGAGGGAGTGAGTTGGAAAAGTAAAACTTGGAGAGGAAGGGTTAGAATGTGTGAGTGCGTGTGTAAGAAAAGTAAGTCAGAGGTGTAAGAGTGTGTGAGTGAAGTGAGTTGGCAAAACTTGGAGTGAAAGGGTGTGAGTTGTTATTTGAATTTCAAACTCAAAATGGAAGAGTTATGAGAGAGAGAGTGTGTGTGGCATTTGTATGCGTGTGTGAAAGAGTGATTCAAATTCAAATTTGAGTGTATGAAGTAGTGCCTATGTGTTATAGATGAGTTGTATGAGAGATGTATTTTGAATTTCAAATCCAAGCTAGTTGGTGATTGTGAGAAGGATGAGTGTAGAGGAAGTAAAGTATATGACACATTGTAAGAATATGTAAGAAAGTGAGTTAGCAATGAAGATGTAGAGAAAATTTAGGGAAGGTAGAGTTGAGGAAGGTTCATCTAATTTCAAATTCAAATTGGTGTGTGTGTTTGTGTTTGTGTAAATGTAGGCGTGTTTGTAAGTGTGCATGTAATTGAAATTCAAATTTGAATGTTATGAGGAAGAAGAAGACTGTGTGTTGGCAATGTAGAGAATGAAGGGAACGCAAGGGAATGTTGTGGTGTAATGGACACAAGTACAATTATGTAAAGGAACGTATGAGAATGTTTGTGTATGTGGGATATTTGAAAATAATACAAAGGATGTTTAAACTTTCATGAATTCAAATTCAAGTATTCAATCTTGATAATCCTTAGTTAACCGACAATTAAACCATTCATTAATCATCTTGATAAAGTAAGATGGGTGTTTCGCATCAAGGTAAATCAACATCTTATAACTGAGAGAATTGCATTTACGCAAAGTGACCTCGGCTTAATTGACCAATAAGAGGGTAAACCCATTACGTGATTAGGAAAGATAGACGTAAGGATTTTGGTCACTTGAATACTTTCCTTTGAAGTTCTAGTGAAAGTATAAACCTCCTAGGTTTAAGGGAAAAAATAATTTTGCCTTGGCTCGAGGCTTTGTAAACACGTTTATGAGTTGACGTTTTGTAAAATCAGGAGGGCTAATTTTTGGGCACCTCTCTAAGTCTAAATCTTAAAGTAAACTTCTCAAATATCATGTACGAACCTTAATTGAAATAAGCACCTTAGTCGGGTAAGAGAAAAGCAGACATGGAAAAACCAAACGAAATAGATTTCAGTGGCTGACGCGCTGGCCATGTCTAGCTCACGCCAAGCCCAGACTTCCCGATTTTCGATTTTCGACCATCGCTTGTGATTTTGAGTGTCTCGAATGTATATTTGTCATCATTAAAACGTTATAAGGTCAATGGTTATTATAGCACCAATAAAATGCAAGCATTGTTTTACATTTATCCGATTTATTTCAATTCTGGCGTAAATAATTGAATAATTTGATGGAAAAAGTATACGTCCATCCGAATGTTCTAATTTATTTTAACTCTTGGAAACTGAACTTTCTTTCTCGTAATTATGGTCCGTCTTTACCATGTTATTATACTCCGTAGTTTTAGTCCGTTCTGAAAAATTATTAAATATAATTTGTCAAGTTTTCTATTTTACATACCACAAAATTCAAGTGAAAGATATAAATATTGGTCAAAGTCGCTTTTATTCTGCTATAGTAAAAACCGAGCATTTGGGACTTGGTGTTGCACAAAATAAATGCTGATCACGCATACTATATCCAAACAGAAAAAAGTCTAGATTTTACTGATGGCGTCAACTTGTTCGTACAAAATTCAGGGGATAGATTTAAAATGGACCGGACTTATAAAAAATAAGGATTTCTGGAAGATCCGAGAACTTTGAACATAGTGATAGTAATCAGTTGATCACCTTTAAGAAAAAAACAACCGTTAGTCTCACCGTAGGAGGGGATCCCATGATCAGCCTCGGGCGTTCGAGTAAGATTCTAGAGAGAATAAACTTTTGTGTGTATTTTAGGTGCAAGAGATATGCACCTTTGGTGGCATTTTACTTTTGTATTTATAGGCGAGTGGTCTTGTCGTGTTATAGGGATCGCAGGGTGCGACTCACCTAATTAACCGAAGAGTTATGCGGTGTTCGCCTCATAATCATGCCCTTTGACTTGTTTTATGCGCTATTAGTTATGCTTATGGGATTCGGGAACGCCGTCCCCAGTTGACGAGTCACCACCTTTCTTAGCAATCATATAAATGGTAAATTTCACTAAGCTTGGATTTTACTATGTCTTGTAGATGGTCTACACTTCAGTAGCATTCATCTTCTCCGGACATTCGGATGTCCACAAATCAACCACAACTTCGGCACATCCGGAGATCCGCGGAAGAGCAATGTTACTAAAGTACATACCATCTACAAGACGTATTAAAAACCAAGCCTATGGCAATCCATCACTTAGCCAAGAAGGGTAAATAATATAACTTGGGATCGAGAGATAAACATATTATTGTTAATCAAGGAAGGGCGGCGGCTCGTCAACCAAGGACGGTGTTCCCGAATCCATAAACACAAATAACGACGCATAAAGCAATTAAAATGGGCATGATTACGAGGCAAACACCGCATAACCTTTCGAGTAATAAGGTGAGCCGCACCCGTGATCCCTAGAACACGACAAAACCACTCACGTATAAAAACCAAGGTAAAATGACACAAGGGTAGATCTCTTACACCTAAAACGCACACATAAATTTATTCTATCTAGAATCTTACTTTTATGCCCGAGACTAATCGTGGGACCCCCCTCCCACGGTGAGACTAACAACGGTTTTTGTCTTAGCAGGAGGTCAACATGTTACTATCACTTACTTCAAAGTTCCCTCGATCTTCCAGAAATCATTATTTCTTGTAAGCCCAACCTTCTAAAAGCATCCACAATGCTCCTACCCTTTAAATGACTTGATGTACTTATGACAATAAATGCTAGAGTTGTGATGACTTGATGCATTTATTACAATACTTGCAAGTAAAAAGCTTTTCCCTATAGGGGCTGTAAATGAACCGGGCGAACATGAACGGGGCTTTGTTCATTTTCGTTCGTTTAATTTTAACCGGACAAATAAACGGACACGGACACTTAAACGGACGAATTTTCATGTTTATGTTCGTTTATTCAAAACGAACGCTAAACGAACATGAACGATCGAACATAAATGAACATAGACAAACAAACATAAATCTTATTAAATTATGCACAATATATTATTTTATAAGTGTTGTTTTGTCTAAACAACCCAATTTTAAAATTATACAATTAAAATATATGATATACGAACATAAATAAATAAACGAACATAAACGAACGTTAACGGACGTTTACGAACATAGTGAACGGACGCGACTTTTGTTTATGTTCGTTCATTTAACTAAATGAACGTAAAATATTGTTCATATTCGTTCATTTAATAAGCAAACGAATATAAACAAACTTTTTACCGAACGGTTCATTAAATGTTCACTGAACGTTCAGTTTATTTACAACCCTAATTCCATGCGATGGTAAAAAGATTTTGATTTTTTTTTTTCAAATAGTAAAAAGCTTTGGAACAAACACCCCATTAAATTTTGTACCAACAAATGCTGCTACTCGGAATAGTGGCTTAACTAAAGTTTCATGTAGAAGGAAACCAAAAGTCTTGTTGAAAACTGCAATATCTCACCATTATCTGGAGGGACTCTTCGCTTTCTTATCTTCCTCTTTTTTTTTTCTTTTTGCTTTGCTAGTTAACAAACCCTAAAAAATAGTTTATTAACGAGTGTGGAAACCCGCGCGTTGCAGCGGGATTGGTTTTGTAGCCGTGAATTTGGATAGGGACTATTTTTGCTAAATTGCTATAAAGGACTTACTTTGCAGCGACACTGAAACCTTAGGGACTATTTTTGCTAACTTGGACTTATTTTGCAACGACACCTAAATCTCAAGGACTATTTTTGCCAACTTGCGAAAGTTGGCATTAAATGTGTTCACACTTGTTTGGGACACGTGGCGTGTGGAGAATCATTCCCCGCCTTTTAGTTAATATATATAATGAATGGCGACACTAGCAGTAATGTCAAAGCAGAAGAAGCCACTATGCAGAAAACGTCAAGGGTTTTTAGATGTGGTATTTTCTTGGTCTCTAAATGATATACTTAACAAAGATCTTTACAAGTATCAGGTTGTTAATTTAATATTTTTATGTATCTTTTTTACAAATGTTGTATCTTCCAAACATATATAAAGTGTATATCTGATGATAAAGTTTATATATTTGACTTATATTTTATAGGTGGAAGAACTTCCATTGACATTTTCATCTGCAGCACACTACATGGACTCATTCACCTATCATCTTTATGAAGAAACACATGCAGATCTGCTCTCTCAACTAGCTGGCATCTTTCGAGCACCGTTTAGTCCTATTTACGACGTGCAATCATTAAGAACAGGTGGTCACAAAGTGTTGATGTACGACATGACTTTAACTGGGATGAATTATGAGCCAAAAGTTGGAGATCTTGTTGCCTTGACACAAGTTAAACCAAAACGCATTGACGATCTTGATAGACCAAACAGCCCTTTTCTCACTGCTTATGTGACAAAAGTAATCTATGGAAACCAGACAAGAGTACAAGTTTTGTCGTCAGATGTTATTGAGTCCAACTCATTTGGGATATCGAAGAGTTTTGTTGTTTATCTCACAAACTTGACAACAAATATGCGTATATGGCAGGCTCTTAAACCATCAGGAAACATGAATATCATTCAAAGAACATTGTCATTCACTCCCCCGGTATGTTTTTTCACCACAATATTGTCATTTGGTCAGTTAATACAACTATTTGATTCAACATATATTTTGTGAGATTGAAATGTTTTGTGAGAGATTGTTATTAGATGCTTGGAGTCCCAAATTGTTATTATGATCTTTGACCGGTCAAATTGAATAAAAAATTAAAGGAAACAATAAGCCTTCCCAAATATAACGAAATTGCACCCTTAATACATCCAACTTGATATTGATAGTCGTTTTTGCTCTTCTTTTGTGTTTCCTGATCCGACTATCCCCAATAGAAGTCCCCATCACTTTTTTCCTCTTACACTTTTCTTTATAGTATTTTTTTTCTTTGAGCTTGATCCATCTTTTCTATTTTTTAATTTTTTTTGGTTTATCTTTTTTTTGCATACAAGATATTAGGTAGTACATGGGATTGAAAAGTTGGGTTGCAAAAAAAACAAAAACTATGATTTGACTTCCCACATTACTCTCTGGAACACGTGAAAGTTCTTTCTGAGGAAATCTTTTATTTATCGTTTTGCTAGATTTACTTTGTACTTACAGTACAACTTATACTTTAGCACTGTGTACAGTAGGGGTGGAAACGAGCCGAGCCGCTCGTGAAAAGCTCGGGATCGGATCGGTAAAAAGCTCGAACGAGCCGAGCCTAAACGAGCTCGAGCCCGAGCTCGAGCCTAAGTTTGGGCACATTTAATAATCGAGCTCGAGCCCGAGCTCTAAACAAAAGGCTAAACGAGCCCTAGAAATATATACGTATATATACTTTCTATACGTATAACCGTGTTAACGAGCTCGAGCCTTGTGTTAACGAGTCGAGCTTTGTGTTAACGAGCCGAGCTCGAGCTTGTGAAAAATTTCACGAGCCGAGCTCGAGCTCAAAATGTGAGGCTCGAAACGAGCTCGAGCTCGAGCTCGAGCTTTTTATATATAAACGAGCCGAGCTCGAGCCTAAACGAGCTCGAGCTCGGCTCGGCTCGTTTTCACCCCTATGTGTACTCTTGTAATTAATTGTCTCCACTACATCCTTTTTCTTGGGATAGATTATTTAAAGGGGGAAAGCACCTTGGAGAGCAACAAAAGTCCAGACCGCCTAATTGACACCAACGAGTAAAATCTCCTTGTGCTTCAGGACCCCATAGTAATAACAAAGAATGTGCTAAACTATTAGCAGGAGTAGAAACTGCGGCAGTTAAGAAATTGCAGCCTTCCAAATAGGAACTGGCTAATCCATGGGTATACCATGAAGTTACAAAGGTTATACCCGTGAACCAACATAGACTAATTTTTTTTTTTTCTTTTATTGTCATTATTTCTGGTTTATCTGATTTAATAAATTCAATTTGAAACACAAACTAAATTTTATCAATGAACCTAAAATATGTCTATTTTGGATTACTCCAAATTGCCACTTGTACATATAATAATATCTCAACAATGGGCTGAAAATCTATTTCTACGGAGAATACTATTTATGGGGATTTCAATTGAGATACCCGAAGAAGGTGTGAGTGGGTTCTCTCGTTCTGGAATCGATTCGAGTGGGATGATGACTCTATATCTTCGCCTCTTTGAAAAAAACAAAGGACTATTTTATTCCCTTTTTGGGCAGGGCCTTTCGTACTCCAATCCGTACGAAGAGAATTATTCAGCACACTAAAATCGAGTGGATCTGCTTACATATTCATGAAAAGCCGGGGTTGCAACATGTTATGAAACTAAGACAACAATTATTACTAATAATAAGAAAGAGTTAAGCGCCTCCAAGGCCTATAAATAGAAGCTTCTTTCAGTCTATATTTTCAAAGAGAGAGGTAGAAGTCAGAAAGAAAGACTTTCAGTAAGACTTAATGGATATCATTGCCGGAAGACTCGCAACAATTCAGACTGAAATCCGTCAAGTGGAACAACGGAAGCTCCAATGTGAGCAAATGCTTGGTCTGTTCTGGGAACATCCGCCTGCTCTCAATCCTGAGGACGTAGGCAGAAGGATGCAATTTTTACGGGACCGAATTCGAAGTCTCGTATTTTTTAATATATGCATCACAATTTGTCTATTACAACATTATATGGTACAAATTGTAATGCACACATTATAGTACATGCATCAAAAGATGTGGTATAGGTATCAATTCTCATTATTTAAACCCCTCAAAAATAAAATTGATAACTTTTTTTTTAATTATTATTATTATAAAACTGAGAAATAAAAAGTGCGAAACAAAAAATATATAATTTAACAAGTCAAAAGTTTTAAACTCTCAAAAGTATGGAACAGAAACCGATAAAAAACTGTGTTGTATTGCAAACAGTGGGTCAAAGAGGGTGGAGGTTGTTGAAAGTACAAAACATGTGAGCCAAGGGGTACCTATAACACAACCCCGGGTATTACTATTGGTACCCTTCCTGCCCACTAAAAAAGTACAAAACAATCCTTTTTGTCCTTTTGTTTACAGTGTAATAAAGTTTTTATCAGTTTTTATTTTGTATTTTTACCAGTTTAATTCTTTTGACGTGTTAAACTTTATATTTTCTGTTTTATAGTTTTATACTCCCTCCGTCGTATTTTAACCAGTTTAATTCTTTTGATGTGTTAAAATTTATATTTTATGTTTTATAGTTTTATAGTTTTATACTCACTCCGTCTCAAAATTATTGTTAGGAGACAAATATCACATACTTTAATAAAAATGGGACCACTTTAGTTTTCAACCACCACTCAAATGGAATATTTCCCCACTCAATTCTCTAGTTTTTACTTAAAAAGAAAAAGTGGGCAATTATTTTAAGACATCCTAAAAAAGAAATATGGACCATAATTTTGAGACGGGAGGAGTAATAAAAAGAAGGGTGAAAGCTAAAGATACGCAACATAGTTTTTCAAAACAGACGATGTACGCAATGAACTTTGAAAATTACCATTGTACGCAAAATACTTTCAAATTTGGAACGATGTACGTAATATGACCGGGAACTAGTAGGTTACCAGGTCACAAAGTTTGAAAATTGGCAGAAATGGTCCCTGTAGCTTGCGTTTACTTTCACCGGTCATCCCTTAACTTTTTTTTTAGTTAAAAAAGTTACAGTAATGGTCCTTATGGTTATTGACTTTCAGATTTAGTCCGTTTTTATACTTTTTCACTCGTTCTCTTACGTTTTTATCCGTTTTCGTCCGTTTTTCTTACGTTTGTCCGTTTTTCTTACGTTTTTATCGGTCTTCATTCGGTCCTTATTTCTTACCCTTTTTTTATATTTTTGTCCGTTTTTATCAATTTTTCTTACTTTTTGTCTATTTTTATTCGTTTTTGCCCGTTTTCATCCATTTTTGTCTTTTTTTTTTACATTTTTGTTAGTTTTTCTTACATTTTAGCTGTTTTTCTTACGTTTTTGTACTATTTCAACATATTAATTATTTTGAAAAACAAATTTCAAAAAAAAAAAAAATTTTTGAAAAAATTTGAAAAAAAAAATTCTAAAAAAAATTGGAATTTTTTCGCAAATATGAAAAAAAAAAATTCCAAAACAATTTTGATAAAAAAATTGGAAAAAAAAATTCCGAAGTAAAATTAAAAAAAAAAATTCCAAATATATTTTCGTAAATACTTTTTTTTTTCAAAAAAAAAAGAAATTGGAATTTTTTTTCTAAATTGTTTTTTTGAAATTCTTTTTACAAAAATAATTTTCTTAAAAATTGGACATTTTGAAAAAAAAAATTTGAAAAAAGAATTTCGAAAATAATTTTTTTTCAAAAATAGTTTTTTTTTCGAAAGTGAAAAAAAAAAGTATTTACGAAAAAGAAAATTTTGGATTTTTTTTTTCCAAATTTTTTTCGGAAATTTTCTTTTCCATTTTTTTTTCAAAATTTTTTTGGAATTTTTTTTTCAAATTTGCGAAAAATATTCCATTTTTTTTGGAAAATTTTGTTTCAAATTTTTTCAAAATTTTTTTCTTTTTGAAAAAAAATTTCAATATGTTGAAATAGTACAAAAACAAACAAAAACGTAAGAAAAACGGACAAAAATGTAAAACAAAATGGATAAAAATGGATGAAAACGGGCAAAAACGAATAAAAATAGACTAAACGTAAGAAAAATGGATAAAAACGGACAAAAACCTAAAAAAAGGTAAGAAAAACGGATGAAAACCGATAAAAACGTAAGAAAAACGGATAAAAACGTAAGAGAATGGGTGAAAAAGTATAAAAACGGACTAAATCTGAAAGTTAATAACCATAAGGACCATTACTGTAACTTTTTTAACTAAAAAAAAAGTTAAGGGATGACCGGTGAAAGTCAACGCAAGCCACAGGGACCATTTCTGCCAATTTTCAAACTTTGTGACCTGATAACCTACTAGTTCCCGGTCATATTACGTATATCGTTCCAAATTTGAAAGTATTTTGCGTACAATGGTAATTTTCAAAGTTCATTGCGTACATCGTTTGTTTTGAAAAACTATGTTGCGTATTTTTAGCTTTCACCCTAAAAAGAAAATTATAAAAACAAAAAATAAATAAATTAAAAAACAAGTGGGTAAAAATTGTATTTTAGGGGTTTTTTATAAAACTAAATTACCAGAACGAACCATTTTTGTACCTCATTTATAGATATGAACTTTTTTTCTCCGGTTTACGAAATGGCCTAAGCGCACCCCAAACCAAAGGCACTTGTTACTATTAAGCGCGCTTATGTAATATGTCACCATAATGTCATTGCATCTTAGTGAAGGGCACAAGAGGTGGAGCACTTGGGTGCTTGTGTTTTTTTTTTTGGTTTCTAACACATTTGTTTTTTGTTTCTTTGAGTGAGGGGCACAAGAGTTGGGGCACTTATGTGCGCTTGGATTTTTTGTTTTTAGGCGAGGCGCACTAAATGAGGAGCACATGAGGCACACAAGAGTTTAAAGTGCTCATAACATTGTCTTTTAGCTAGGCGCACATGAGGCGCACAAGAGTTTCAAGTACTCCTAACATTTTATACTGAAAAATTGAAGTGCACTGGTGAAAATGTGTAAATGCGCCTACCTGAATGAGCTTTGATGTGCCACATGTATTACATCCAACGGATAGCTGAGAGAAAGTTCATTTTGGTAAAATTATTATGCGTGGTTCATTTCTGTATTGCAGTATGTGAAATGGTTCGTTTAGGAAATTTTCTCTTTTTATAAACTATCCTTTCTTGAAAGCCCCTTCACTTTTTTACAAATCATACCCCCTCTTCATAGGCTTGTAAAGATCCCATGAGTTGATCAATGGTCTTAGAGTCTATGTCTTTTGACTCCTCTATGGCCACAACAATGTAATCAAAGCTTGGTGGCAAAGAGCAAAGAATCTTTTCTATCACCCTTGTGTCACTCAAGCTTTCACCATTTCTCTTCATTTCATTTGAAATGGTTAAGACACGAGTGAAATAATCCGAAATGGTATCGGATTCCTCCATTTGGAGTTTTTTTAACTCTCCTCTAAGAGTTTGAAGACGTACCTTTTTCACCTTTTCAATTCCTTTGAAAGCATTTTGAAGGATCTCTCATGCTTCCTTAGAAGTGGTTGCATTTGCAACTTTCTCGAACATCGCATCATCAAGACATTGATAGATGAGTGTAAGAGCACTTTGATCCTTCTTTCTTGCCTTTTGCAACTCCACCCTTTGAGTGGCACTCAACGAACTTTCATCATCAACTTTATCAACACCTTTCTCGACTAACTCCCACACATCATGTGAACTGAGTAATGCCTTCATTCGAATGCACCAACTACCATAGTTATCTTTAGTAAGACGACGAAATTGAAACATGTTCATCATGCTCGACATCTTGATCTTCTAGCTCTGATACCAATTTGTTTGAAACTCGAGGGCCTTTTAGGCTTATACTTGATGAAGAGAGGAACACTTAAAGAACTTTTACAATTGTAACTTTATTGCTTAACTTTTGTTCATTTTTACAATGCTTACACCATCTCATATTTATACTAGTCCATGAAATGTTCTAGACTCGGGATATTCCATGGACATTCTTACATCATCTAGATTATTCTTAACACATCATCATACTTATCTACACCTAATTCTAGATAATTCTTACTAGATATTTCTATTACACCTTGCTTCAATATTCTAGACACATCTATGGATATTTTTTAGGATCATTCTTCGTCGTTCTAGAAGCTTCTTCATCATGGGCTCGGGCTTTTATGGAAGTCCAATCTTTATTGGACTAAATCAAGTTTGCGATCTAACAATACACGCACCTTAACCGGTTTTAAAGTATATACTTTGGACAATATAATGGTAAAACACTATACAATCTCTATGTAAACTTTTATGCCTTGCCCATTTATAGATATATGTTTATATACAGGGTGCAAGAAATTGTGACAAGTGCTCTAATGAAGGAGAAAAGGGTGTGATTGGCTTAAATCTTAGGCAAGCATTTGATTCTTTTAAGCTGGATACATCACAAGAAGATGCTGTGCTGAGTTGTCTTGCTGGTAAAAATTGATGTCATCAAAGTTCATGCACGAAATTGATATGGGGACCTCCTGGGACTGGAAAGACTAAAACAGTCGCTTCATTGCTATTTATATTGTTAAGGACGAAACGCAGGACACTTACATGTGCTCCCACAAATATCGCAGTTGTGGAGGTTGTGAAGAGGTTACTGAGTTTGCTAAGTGACCATGATTTGGGATGTGACACTTATGGATTCGGAGACATACTTTTATTTGGAAATAATGAAAGGATGAAAATCAATGATGATCATCAAGAGCTACTTGATGTTTTTCTTGACAACAGAATTGATGTTCTTTTAAACTGTTTATCTCAGTGGAAAGCTTGTGTGAGGGATATGATTCAGTTCCTTGAAAATCCTATGAAAGAGCATCGTTGTTTTATAGGTTCTACACCAAAGAAATCCAAGAGTAAACGAAAGAAGAACAAGAAGAAGAATGAGCCAACACCAGACCAGAATGGTGAAGAAAATCAGGTGACTTTTGAGGAATTTGCCATGAACAAGTTCAGTGTTTTGGGCAAGAAACTTATTTATTGTTTCAGGAACTTGTCACTACAAGAAAAAATGGTTTTAGTGACAAAGCGAATATGGTCACTATTAGTGTAAAACCGGTCACTAACACAGTTTAGTGACCAAAATCTTGGTGGTCACTTTTCGTCACAATAGCTCCGTCACTATTTTTATTAGAGACCAAATAATAAAATGCGTCACTAACTAATGACGATAAGAAAGTGGTCACTAAATTTGTGACGATATATAAGGTCACTATGTTTGGTCACTAAACAGTGAAGGTGGTCACTGAATTGTACAAATAGTGACCAATAATGGTGGTCATTAAAATCGTCACTATTTTGTTAAAGATAACGAGCCCATTAACACCGTTAACGACCAATAGTGACCATATATGTGTGGTCACTTGGTATTAAATATGGTGGTCACTCATTTAAATATATTTACAAAACAACCTACCAATTTAACAAAATGTGCAGCTATAATAAAATCAAAAATCTACAAATTTGCAACAACATCCAAAATATTAATCGTAATTGCATTACATTATATTCTTTGTAACATAACGTTCTTTGTATCCTACTAATCAAAAACAAAATAAACATAAAAGAAAAACGTAGCGTGCCAATTGTTTAACATTGTGTTCTTTTAGCACAAAAAAAGGATGTCTCAAATCACATCCATGCTTTATGAAGATCACTCCATCCAACTCGGCCTTTCGTCACCCTGCAAAATGCAAAAACTTTGAATCAGACTACACAATAATTTCTTTTTATCATAAATTTTGGGGAAATGACAAAGCTGAAGCCAAAATCCACAGTCCCTAAACAACATATGTTTAACATCCTAAAGTATAAGCAAGATAGAATATTGGTTTCTGGTAGCCAATTATAAGCTACATAAATGAATCTAGTTCTATCTAAATTATACAATAATGACCTGAACTTGTTGCATAGTTGTAGAAAAGTGAACATGGTGTTATAGGCCACATACATACCTTATGGATATAAAGACTTTTGAGTAGTAACCATTATCATACTTTGACCAAATGCCGCTCTTCATATCTTATCAAGCTTTTCAGCTTTGATCACAGGATTAGCCTTTGCTATGGCATCGCGGCCGGCAGTTCGGTAATCAAAAGGACAGTCGTGTTTGTCAGAGTAGCGGTGAGCAGAGCAGAAAAGATCGCCACACTTACAGTTGAAGCCGGTTAAACCAACCTGCTTGCGACAAGTGAAGCATCTGCCTGGTCCACTTTCGGCTTTGGCTCGGTGACTTGGCTCGAGGACGAGTCATCAGCCCGTGCTTGCACTGGAACCACATTCAAATCCACTGGCGCTGCCGGTTGGGCCTTGATGGCATCAGCAACCACCACATCTTTTCCAGCATCGCTGCCTGAACCATCATTGATAATGTCATCAAAGGATGAAGCTGCAAGTTTTGCATTTTCCTACTTTGATATCATCTCCTTGTGGCATTTGGAACACATATTCATGGTGGTTGCACTCCCCCAGAATCCACAGTTGTTGATGCAAAGGATTGGGCCCTCTGGAGCTGCTTGGCACCCTGTTTCTTTGGTTGATTCCATCTGTCTAGCTTCCCTGCATTGCATCACTTTATTATGGAGTACACAACAATAAACTATCCTATGGCACACTTCTGATAAACACCATGCCAGTACAGACTAAACATTTTCTTATAACCATAAGAGTACATTTTAACAAATGCTATAGTTTGTTATAGCTCTTGCTACAAAGAACAAGCATATTAAACTTGGGTCCCGTCTGAAACTAATCCAATGTACCATTTACAAACACTTTGAGAATTCAATTAACAAGGTCACTAAAGTAAACTGGCAATATGATCACACAGCTTAATACCTCTAGTTTGGGTACCATCAATTAATTCATACTAGTGGTGTACTTGTGTCTAGCAGTCTCAAATAATTAGCACTGAAATAACCCAACATTACCAATCATCTATTTAAGACTTGGTTTAACAAACATCGAGAAACACAGAAACCATGTAATGTAGGGCAGTGAAAAAAAGAAAATATAAGATCAGAAATTGGAGTATAAATTTCCATATCACTTTAAGTGTCCCATCAATTAAACATTACAAAGTTTACCAATTGAATGCCATGTTTAACAAATAAACTGACCCTAAAAACCACACTGAGAAAAGGCAGCAAACTTTGCTCCACGTACCCCAAATAGAAGGACAACTCAAACATATTATAATCCAAGCGATACATAAATAATTATTCTTATTTATCATAGTTTACAAGCCTGTTGTGTGATGGTTTGATCTCATAAACTCAGCAACCAACTTTAGCTGTCAAGCTTTCTTTTAATTTGTGGTCCTATGACATAGATACTTAACATGACGAAAATAGTTATTTTAGTAATATATAATGTGTTTTAGGTTAGATATGATGGTAAAATAGTTATTTTAGTTTCATCTCAGATTAGCACTTTGAAATAAGCATATACGTAGGAAATTGCTTACCTTGCCGCAATATAAGAAGCAGTTTGGATTATCCAAACACGTCAAACTGCTTATCTTCTTAAAATTAAGCCCATAAGCAGGAATTTTAAGCAATCCTAAATACAGCTTACTTATGCACTCTGATGGACCTCTGTTTGACATAAAAACCTTACTATATAACAGAGTAATTATGCTCAATTGTGGAATGAATTCGAGCTTCTATGATTTCCATCAAGCTTATTTATTTATTTACTTTTTGGTAAGTGAACAGGTCGATTTGGTTACGTTTATTTTCTAAGGGGTCAAATGGGTACAAAAGAATTGCTAGAAAGAAACTGGTTAAAATAATACAGCCTCCTTACGTATGTTCAGAAATAATATCATTACTTTTGCTACAAACAAACATGTCATTATATAGAATTATGAATTTCATCCTTAACTAAAACTTATCAGAGAATAGTCCCTGTATCCGTTACCCATATCTGTTAACTTTATTAACTCTTGCGAGAATTTACCATGATGGTCCCTATATATATCAATTGATACTATTCTTTTTCATTTAACTAAATATATATTGTATGATTTAGGGACCACAAGGGTAATCTTTATAAAGGTAAATGGTCAAATAAATAAAGTTAACAGTGTGACAACTTTCAAAAGTAGGGACCATCTGGTTAAAGATGCAGTTAAGAACAAATTTCGGTAAGTGTCTAAATGCACAGGAACCATTTTAACAAAAAGTGGACAACATGAATAGGGTAAAACTGATATTGGAAGGCCAGATATATGATTGATATAATAATATTCTTACCAGGCCACCTCGATTTGAAAACGCACAATAGCTGCCCACGAGAATATTACCAGCAATTGTCTGCCTGAAAACTTCCACACCAAGAACATCCGCTATCATTTCCTCAGTTTCCTGATTATTCAGACACGTATGTCAGTATCAATGCACAAATCACCATCTGAACTCTATTTGCGAAACAGAAGTAACACATTCCAGTAAGTGAAACAAAAGCACCATCTGAACTCTATTTGCGAAAAATCATGAACATGATGCATACCAGTTCTTTCATCTTTCGATTCGATTTCATATTTTCTATATTCTTGCCTGTGTGTGGACCAATTCATACAGCTGCTGTGAACTTCCACCCTGCGATACGAAGATTATCAATGATAACTATCATCTATAAATTATCCCATTTATGCTGTGCTGGTTTCCAAATTGTACTACTGTACCTGAAAATCAGTCCTTCCACATCCACGTATTAACACTAAACATCAATCAAGTAATCAACATGATATTTTTTTTGAAATCATATATCACAGCTAATCATCCCGTATGCCTCTCTAGATCCTTTCAAGGAGAAAATAACTTTCAAAACGATATCATTTCTCATTATCACTCGCTTTACAACCACTCCGTATCATAAAATCGTTCATCACATTCCTACACATCTTAGAGATTTCTTCTTCTAGATAGGTAGAAGTAGACTAACTAACTAGGAATATCCACGTAAACAAACATCCAAACATGGGACACTATCATCAAAACTGTAAATGTAAAAAACTGGGATCTAACGAAAGTCGAAAAGCAGGACCTTCATAAAACAACCAAAGAACAGAAACCTCCTAAAACTATATATGTAAGGCATTAAAAGATTGCATACCATTCACGACCAAGTTCCATTGCTCGTCCAGTTACCCATAGAAAGATAAGGCCATCAGTCTGCAAAGCTTGAATATTCAGACCTCTCATCTCATCATCAGCCATAGTGCCGTAAGGTAACTCCATGTGAATATCCCACGGCGGATCAGCCATAATCACTCCATACTGTCCCAATATATCCATTCTAAAGTTACGAATGTCACAGTTAATCCACTGTGATTCACCAAGCTCCACTTCCGAACAGTACTCAGGTCGCAGAGGCTTTATTGGCTTCGGAACACCCATCATCATATGTGCCACTTCTGGTGTCGAATCAAGTTCGTAATGTACATACTTGCAAGTCTGCACACACAAAATTAAAATAGCAACTATCTTGTTAATATAAGTTATTATACAAAAGGTAAAATTCAAAGTTATTAGGTGACGCTGCTTTCACCTTCATGTGACGGCATGTGTCGAGGAAAGAACAGTCACCAAGGTTCATGTCAGTGTGGGGAGCTATTATGCGACGGAAATGAACCTGATACAAATGCAACATAATTATCAAACCCCTCAATGAAAACTAATATATCAGAATTCCAGTGTTGTAAAAAGCGGCCTAGGCGGCCGCCTAGGCGGCGCCTAGGCGCTAGTCGGTCACCCACCGCCCCGATTTTGAGCAAATCGGCCGAATTAGGCGTTTTGGTCAAAAGGCGGTCAACAAACCGCCTAGGCGGGCCAAATCGGCCTAGGCAGCGGGTCGGTCAACGCCGGTCAACGACGGTCAACGCCGGTCAAACCCCAGATCTAGTTTTTTTTCTTCAAATTCACGCCTCTTTGCACCGATTGGAACACATTCGGGGTTTTGATTTTTTTGATTTTGTTTTAATTTGAGCCAAAGGATGTTTTTTTTAGCATAGAGAAGAAAAGGGGAAAAGAAAAGAAAGGTGGCTGTGTTATAAATACCATATAACCCTAATGTAACCCTAATAATATTATATATATTTTTTATAGCCCATTAAAAAGCTTATACAAGCCCAATAAATAACTATGTGTATGTGGGCTTTAATAAAAGACCAAAAACTTAATCAAAATCACATATAGTGTATATTTTGCAACATATATAAAAGATATATAAATAATAAAATTATTAGAAATATATGTTTATGCATATTTTATACCAAATACATATAATTTTTAAATTTTTTATATAGAAAAGTTCAATCCGCCTAGGCGGCGCCTAGGCCCCGCCTAGGCGGCGCCTAGGCCCCGCCTAGGCGGCCTAGGCGCTAGGCGATGGTCGACCGCCTGACTAGCGCCTAGCGAGTTTTGCAACATTGCAGAATTCACAAGTCACAACTAACAAACCTTTTCACACGAGATAAAAGAACCAGACTGACGACGACAATCTTCTTTGGTCAAAGTCGTACAATACTCCTTCACTTGAGAGCCACCTTTACTCTTAAACTATCGTAATCATAACGCAACACATTATCATATCATACTCCCTATCATTATTCCATTAAAACGTAAGTAAATAAATACAACAAATTCACGAACCTTTGCAGCAACAACGGTTTCCTTAGCAGTAGGCCTATGAATAAGTCTCATCAACTCTTCACCCGTTTTCGACTTCTGCAACTCCTTAAACGACTTCTTATTAAGTAACGCCTCCACATCCTTCATATCATCCTCTTCCGTCCTAGGCGCCTTCATCGGCGAATACATTCCCCCCGCCCCTCTCCCCATCCCCCTCCACTCCCCTCTGCCCCACCCAATTACCCACATTATTATCCCTTAAACTCGTTTCATTACTATTATTATTACTCTGTTTACTTTCGGGAAGCTCCTTAACTAACTTAACCCATACTAAGCTAAAAGCAAACTAAAGGGTTCAATAAGCTCACAAGAAATCACACAAGGGTTCATAAAAGCACTGCTAAGCCAAGCAGCAATAAGCAGTTAAGAAAGGTTCAAGTGCAGTCCTAGGGGGTACTTTTTCAATGCTTATAGATGAGCTTATAGTGAGAATAAGCCCTCAAGCTTTTGGCAAAAGCTGTCCTGGCTTATAGTGAGCTTATGAATAAGCTCAATTAACCATTACACTTACCAAAGCTATAATAAACCTATCCTAACAGCCAACTTAAAGCTTCTCAATGAATGGTCAAATGATTTTTTCAATTTATTCTACTTTGCACTATTCCTAACCTACTAGCATACTATCTATTTTTATTTTTATTTAATTTTAGAATCCTAAAATAAGCTAAATAAGTTGCTTGCAAGTAAGCTTGTATAACTGATCTTCTAATGCACAGGGCACATAGACTCCAAACCAGTGTTTTTGCACCTTAAACAGACTGAGCACAAGATTTTTTTGATTTTTCTAGTTTAGTATACTAACTAACCTACTAATAAGCTACTGATTTTTATTTTTTGTATATTTTTGAGAAACTTGATTAAGCTACTAATTGCTAATGAAATCAGTGAACAGAAAGTGGTTTTTAACTTTTAAAATACCCATTTTGACTTTAAAAATGGAAATTGTTTCCAATAAGCAAATTCGAACCTGCTTATTTCAAAGTGCTTACTGAGACAGGATCAGAATGACCTTTTAACTTACTGAGACTCCCATCGTCATCGGATATGGAACAAACGTAGTGACCTGAGCTATTAGTCATTCTCTCAGTCACACTAATGGGCCTACTGTCTAAAGAAGGCGCAGATGGAAATAAGCTATCACAATCCCTGACAAAAAGTAACACACGTTTACCATGTCAAACACCACAGAAAAATAATCAGTAAAATAATATAACATATGCGGTTTAATTCTTTCCATTCATAGTGTCAATGAGCAACAGCAAAGGGACGCGTAAGACTCGCTCAAAACAGAAAATCAGACAAATGAAACTAATTCGGCTAGTTTGCACATCCAACCAACAAAAACACAGCTTACTCGGTTTACGCGTTATGACTTGCAGTACCAAACTAGCCATTTCTGATAAACTAATAACTTATAGCTTCCGAATAAATCTAAGACCGTAACTTCATTATACATTACCTCGGCTCTTTCACTCATAAAGGCATGCACGCACACTACATACACTACAACAACAGAAAAACAATCATTTCTAGTTCTTTAAAAAGCTCACATACGAGTTATCTTACATCACTAAAACAATAAAAAAACAAGATTGACACAGTGCAATAAAAATACAACTTTTTCTAACCAATCACTCTATGTCAGGCATTTCGTCAAACACTTGATCGGCACTTCCAATCCATAACATTTTTAGCAAAAACCACACTCAACTAAGTCAGGCATTTCTTCGAACAGTTATTGAGCACAAACAAATTACATAATCATCTCAAATCAAATCGATACAAATTACATAATCATCTCAAATCTATTCAGTAATATGAACTTGAATTTGACATAATCATCTCAAATCTATTCAGTAAGCATTTTCGTAATCATCTCAAAATAATTGAATTACACGTTCATTCCATAATCATCTCAAATCGATACAAATTACCTCAAATCAATAGCGGTGGTATGAGAAGATGGCGGTGGCGCAGTTGTGGTGGTGAGCGACGGCGGGCGTGGTGGTGAGCGACGGCGGGCGTAGTGAGAGACGAGGTGAAGGTGCTGTTTTATAAATTTTGGGCAGGAAGGATGAGTTTTTTGGAGGTGTGTTTGTTTGTTTAAGTGTAAAATCACAAATATTTTTAAGCTGTAAATTTAAATGCTTGTTTGTTTAAATTAAATGTAAATATTTTTACTTATTAACTTATTTAAGTGTAAATTTAATTTTATCAAAGTTATTTAGATAAAAGAAAAAAGCGCATAATATAACAAAGTCTTACGAATAATTAGTGTCTTAAATTGTCAGTGTATTTAATAATCAGTATGTCTTAACTTTAGTATATAATATTAATTTGTCGTTTTTTTTTAAATTGAAGAAGTTTAAATGTACTTGTTTTGATTTGAAATTTTCGTAATATTTCATATTGGAAAAGATACATGATCACCAACTCGTAAAATTCATAATTTAATGACCACCGTTTTTCGTCTCAAAATTTTATAAATCAGTGACCACCAACCTTGGTCTCTAATTTGAAAAACTAGTGACCACTGATATTTGGTCTTTAAAATTTAGGGGTTAGGGTTAAAGTTTAGGGGTTAGGGTTTATGTGACCACCGTTTTTCGTCTCAAAATTTTATAAATCAGTGACCACCAACCTTGGTCTCTAATTTGAAAAACTAGTGACCACTTATATTTGGTCTTTAAAATTTAGGGGTTAGGGTTAAAGTTTAGGGGTTAGGGTTTATGTGACCACCGTTTTTCGTCTCAATATTTTATAAATCAGTGACTACCAACCTTGTTCTCTAATTTGAAAATCTAGTGACCACTAATATTTTTTCTTTAAATTTCGAGGTTAAGGTTAAATTTTAGGGGTTAGGGTTTATGTGACCACTGTTTTTCGTCTCAACATTTTATAAATCAGTGACCACCAACCTTGGTCTTTAACTTAGAAACCCAGTGACCACTACTTTTTGTCTTTAAATTTAAAATACCTTTTTCGACAGTGACCACCACTTTTAGTAACTTACTATTTCACTGTAAAATGTTAGATTTACGGTTTCAGAGACTATGTGACCATTATTTGTCGTCACTAATACTTGTCATTGTGACAAATTAGTGACCACATTTTGTAACGGTCACTAATTATGTGGCAATGACGAAAATGCAGTGACGACAATTATATTGGTGACTAAACTATGATAATAGAGACCAAAGTATGAGTGGTCACAAAATAATTGGTCACTAAAGACACTTTTTCTTGTAGTGTGTATACTCATTTGCCTACTGCTGTGATTTCGCTCAATTTTGCAAGGAAAATGAATCATGCCATTAATTTGGTTCACAAGGTTGGGGATTCTGTGAAGGCAATAGTAGCTAGAAACCAAAGCTTAAAGGAAGCCTTCAATCGAAAAGTAAATAGATCACATTTCTTGACACTAAGGTTGCTAAAAAATGAATGCTTGCAAACACTAAAAGAGATTCAAGGGGTATCTTTCATTTCGAAATCTATGAGCCAAGATAAACTTTATAGCTTTTGTCTGAGAAGTGCTTTACTGATCTTTTGCACTGCCTCGAGCTCAATCAAATTGTGTAGGAACGGAATGACGCCCATAGAATTGGTTTTAATTGATGAGGCAGCACAACTTAAAGAATGTGAGTCTGTTATCCCCTTGCAGCTTCCAGGTGTTCAAAATGCTGTGCTCGTTGGTGACGAAAGGCAGCTGCCATCAATGGTTCGAAGCAAGGTATTTCTTAAAAACCTGAATTTACTGAAGAAAAATATGCTCACAATATTTAAGAAAGCAGTTTATGATGCTTTGTTAATGTGTTACAGATTTGTGTGGAGGCGAAGTTCGGAAGAAGCTTATTTGAGAGACTAGCGTTACTTGGTCACAAAAAACACCTTCTCAATGTTCAATACAGAATGCACCCGACGATAAGCCAGTTCCCCAACACTGAGTTTTACAATGGGCAAATCTTGGATGGTCCTAATGTCATCAATAGACCTCGCGAAAATCGTTTTCTTAAAGGTGACATGTATGGATCATACTCGTTCATCAATGTAGATTCTGCCAAGGAGGAATTCGACAATAACTATAGCACTAGAAACATGGCGGAAGTCGCTGTGATAGCCGAGATTGTTGCAAATCTATACAAAGGTAGAACCTTTTTCTTGATTTTTTTTTTTTTTTTTTTTTTCTTTTTTGGTTTTTGGTCTTTTTATCAACTCTTTATTGTAACAGAATCTGTCGCGAAGAAACAAACTGTCACTGTTGGCTGTATCTCACCGTACAAGGCTCAGGTGGATGCAATTCAAGCAAAACTTGGTAAGAAATTTGACCAGAATGCGAATGGTTGGAGTTTTTCAGTTAATGTTCGATCAGTTGATGGGTTCCAAGGTAGCGAAGAAGATGTCATAATTTTCTCGGCAGTGAGATGTAATCGTCGCGGATCGATTGGGTTTCTTTCGAGTCACGAAAGAACGAATGTTGAATTAACCCGAGCTAGACATTGCCTATGGATTGTAGGAAACAAAGACACCATGATCAAGAGTGGCTCAGTATGGAACACATTGGTGTATGATGCAGAAAACCGTGGCTGTGTTTATAATGCACGAGACGATAAGAACTTGGTCCAAGCCATGGTACATGCCATGGTGGAGCTTGCTGATTTTGAGTCGTTACTGAATTCCAACTCAATACTTTTTAAGGAGGCAAAATGGAAGGTACATGTACGCCAAGCTGACTTTAATTTTTATGCTAAACCAACTATATCTGTTCCTTAGCTGTTAAAAACTAAAACCATTCTGATTTTCGGCAGGTTAACTTTACTAACACGTTTCTTCAAAGAATAGCTAGTATCACGAACCCTAATGTTCGTAAAATCATAGTAACGCTTCTCGCCAAGCTTTCAAGTGGTTGGCGCCAGCAAAAGAAAAATAAACGAAACGATCACAACACACAAGGACTCCATAACATGTTAGAGACATACAATGTTGATGGACATTTGCAACTTGTGTGGAGCGTTGACATCGTCAGTGAAAATTCGTTATGTGTTCAAGTTTTGAAGTTCTTGGACGTCTTACCGTTGTCTCATATACAACAAAGTATTAGATGTTTGAAGAGAGCTTTTGGAAATTATACTTTGGATACCATCAATCGTTGTCTAATCAAGCATTGTGAAAGGTACAAACCTTATTTCCTTTTTTTGACGTAAAATTGAAGCTGAAATACAACCGCGCGTACAAAGTATTGATAATATATCAGCAGCTAACAAAACTATTTAGGTCAAGTGTCAAGCCTTTCTAGTATGAGTTGTTTGTGAAATATTCTTTGGGATTTAAAAGGTTTACATGTTTGTTGGCAGAAATCAAGTGTTACCAGTGACTTGGCAATTGGAATCGGATGATGATCCAACATTGGCTTTGACGAGTCAACTAGCTAAGCTAAGTGTAAGCAATGAAACTAGTAGTCCATTCGCTAAGTAGATGCAAGTGAGGATGGATTTGATGTTGCTTATAGCAAAAACGTTGTGGATATGTTGTTTTGTTCACCTGTTGTCTTTTGGAGCACCAAAACTATACTATTATATATCAGCGAATCGTAGTACTAATTTAACCTTGTTATGTGGTTTTTTTTTTTAATAATAATGTACATTGTCCAGTTCTGCTTTGATTAGAACCACTTTGCGAATTGCAGGTTAAGATGAACATCACTAACCAATCAACATTAAATTGGTCTAGTTTGGTATTTGGTTCGGAGGTTCCTTATGTTGAGAAACCTCTCAAACAACCCTAAAGCCCAACTATGATTCAGACTCTTCCAAGTATGCATCTATTCAAGCCTAAGGGGCACCCTAAAACTACATCCAGACTGTTATTTTAGATAGCAATCAAACGGTATATTCTAAACGAGTTGAATTTCAATTATAAGCGACGGTTTAAACATGGTTCTCTAGAATAAGTCATTTTATTTTACACTTTTGTTCTACAATATGTCAAAAATGAGACGCTTAAATGGTTGAACAAACATGTTGAAGCTCGCTCAATGTGTATTTCAATGCTTACAATTTTGTAATGCATAATTGGATGCTTTATTGGTCGGTTAACCACCTTAACTGATCTGGTAGGAGAAATATGTGTGTAATAGTGACTAATTAGATTAATAAAACAAATTAGATTACACTAATACGTGGCGTTTGGTTTGCAGTTGTTTTGAAAGGAATTGTAATATGTCAAAATAATTGTAATTTGAATGAATTATAAGTCAAAGAGTTGGAATGTGTTAGTAATTGTAATTGTAATTGATGTATTCTTACAATGTGTTTGGTTGGATCTCAACGTAGTATAATTTTAAAAAGTTACCAAAAAAATTAAAAATAATAAAATAAAAATAAATATATTAATCTTACAAGTTGAGTGATTTTTTAAATGTTTTGTTGCTTTATATATTTTCTAACTGTTTTGGTGTTTTATAACAGAGTTAACTATATAAAACGTCATTTTGGTTTACACAGATCGTCCCTAAACTTAGATAATTACCTTAGCTTAGTCAAAGGACCGGTAAGTTACAAAATGTCAAGTACAAGAACGATTTAGGTAATTATCTAAGTTGAGGGACCAAATGTGTTAGTTTGTGTAAACCACATAATCGATTTATGTAATTAACTCTTTATATTATATGAGATGAACCGACCCATTATTACTCGTGATTAGTTAACTTAGACTATGTTTATCAGCAACCGATCACAACCCAATCTATTATTAAAATATTAGTTTCTCTTTCTTCCACCTACACAATCAATACTACCAACCAATTTCAATATTTTTACTATTTATCAACAACCCAACCAAACCTATTATATTACTTATTTCATTTAATTTAATAACCAATAACAAATTGACACTTATACAAAATAAGAGGCAACCGGTCGTGACTTTTAAGTCACCCACCGACTTGATCACCACCCAACATAATAATTCTTTCATTTTTTATTAAGAAAAGGTGGGGACATCAAATATTATATTTACTTTTATACAACCGATCGGTTGCCAAACTCACCGATAAAGATAGTCTTAGGGAACCATCTTGGTGTTTCGGTCGAGCCTACTGCTCAAGATTCTTGTTCTATTTGTATATTTAGTTGTTATCGGTTTGCCAAAATCTTTTTTTAGCTGCAGTTTGTACAAGGGTTTTTTTTTTTTTTTTTTTTTTTTTTTTTTTTTTCAGGCTGCTATACTGATTTTTTTTTTTGCCCCTCTCAAAAAATATCGTGTCTCCGCCCCTGCATCTATCCTTCAAAACTAGAATCAGTTTGTGGCAATCAATCATCTTTTTTTTTTTTTTTTCTTCTTTTTTTAGTGGCTAATCTGGATTAGTTCCAAATGAAGGGAAAAGTGCAGTATTTTTTGGGAGTGTGAAAAATGATATGAAGGAAAGTATTAAGCAGATTATCCAATTTAAGGAGTGCGAACTGCCTGTGAGATATTTGGGGGTTCCCCTTGTCACTAAAAGGTTGGGGAAAGATGAATGCAAAGAACTTATTGATAAGATTAAAGGCAGGGTCCTAAGCTGGAAAAACAGGATACTATCTTATGCAGGAAGGTTGCAGCTCATAGTGTCTGTTTTATCTACTATTCACATTTATTGGGCTTCTGTTTTCCTTATCCCTGTTAGTATTATGAAGGAGACTGAGAGTGTATTGAAGGGTTTCCTATGGGGAGGAGGCAATGAGGGTAGTAAAGGGAAAGCCAAGGTGGCTTGGAAAGTGGTATGTCTGCCAAAAGATTGTGGGGGATTGAGGTTAAAGGATTCGTGTACTTGGAATGAAGTTCTGCTATCAAAGCATTTATGGAGTGTGTGCAGTAGACAAGAATCTCTGTGGGTTGACTGGATTTATACTGAAAGATTGAAGGGGAAATCTATTTGGGAAGTGCAGGAATCTGAGCAGGCTTCTTGTAGTTGGAGGGCCATCATAAGACAGAGAGAAACTAAGACCCCACTGTGTTAGTAAGGTGGGTAATGGGGGAAAAACTTCCTTATTATATGATAAATGGTGTGATATGAGCCCTATTGGGAATTTCATTACAGAGGGAATGTTGATAAGTTCAAATATAAGGAGAAATATCACTGTCAAAGAGATGATTAAGGGAGGAGAGTGGGCATGGCCTAGTAGTTGGATTAGAAGAGTGTTTGATTTGAAAAACATCAAGGTTCCCCTAGTTCATGATGGGAATGAGGAACAACTGGTGTGGTTAACAAGGAATGGAGTGGAAGTTAAATTTTCTGTCAGCAGGGCATGGAAAGACAGAAGGGATGTGCAGAGTAAAGTAACTTGGTGCAAAACTGTCTGGTTTAGCCAATGTGTGCCTAGGCATGCTTTTATCTTATGGCTAGCTATGAGGGACAAAATTCAAACCCATGAGAGAATACTGAAGTTGAATAAAAAGGATGTGTTTCAGTGTTGCTTCTGTAAGTTGGTTCCTGACTCAATTGGGCACTTATTCTTTCAATGTGAGTTTACTGAGTTCATATGGAAAGAGATGATAGAAGCAATGCAGGAAAGGAATATTCCTACTGAATGGGAACAAATAAAGATATGGTTTGGTGATAAGAACTATGGAAACAAAGTTAAAGGGGTGGAGCATAGATTGTGTCTTGGTGCCTGTGTATACAGCATATGGAGGGAGAGGAATGCTAGGATCTTTAAAGGTGTACAATTAAGCAAAGAGAGAGTGCTTGATATTGTCAAAACACTTGTAAGTGGGAGGCTTAAATCTCTAAAATTCAAAGGTGGGATAGCTGTTGATGACTTAAGGAATAGATGGCAGATGGATGGTATGATGAATGGCTAATGGTTGGGAAGTAGTACAGACTTAAAGTATATATGTGGCTCAGTTTGAAGGTTACATGATCTTGTGTTATAATTAGGAGGTTAAGCTTTGTATAGATTCATTGATTCTGGGTGAATGCCTAAGTTTTGTAATGATGTAACACTTAATGTTTGGTATCAATAAAACTTCACATTTGATCAAAAAAAAAAAAAAAAAAAAAAATCAAAGATTTTTGTCAAATTTGTTGATTTAGACTAGGGCTGTAAACGAGTCGAGCTCGATCTCGCCTAAGCTCGAGCCCGGCTCGTTAGATTTAGAGAGCATGAACTCGAGTGCGGCTCATTTCCAGCCCTAAAAGTAAAGTTTGAGCTGGCTTGTGTGGATTCTTGTAAGTTCGAGTTCGAGCTCGACTCATTTAATAGTTCTTTGTTGTTTGCAAAAAACTAAAATAAAATGAGGTCGTATGTATATATAGATTAACGTTAAGTACATATATATCTACATATCTACATATTATACTAAAAGACGATAGCCAAAGTCCTATGTGGCTATCCTCTGGTCACGTCAACTCAGCTTTTAGCCTACGTGTCATTTTTTTACAATATTCTTCTAATTATGTTTGTCACGTAGATGCCACCTAGGATCTTAATTATTAAATATTAATTATATAGATAAAAGTTGTAAGTATGAAGATTTGAACTTATGATCTTTGAATCCAAAGACAAAGAGTTTCTCACTAGAACTAGCATTTTAATGATGAGAAAATTTCAATAATTTTTTAGTATAATGTATATTTTTATATGTTTTAAACTTTCTGTTAGCGGTTAGTTCCCAGAACAGGGTAAAGACAATCAGTAGCAACTGAAAATACCACTAGGTGGTTACCGGATATCATTTGGAATCGTGTGATCACTTTCCAAAGTAAACTATTCAACCATAATGCCTGGGTTACACGAATATCTACTTGGGATAAGACTAAATGTTAGTTATCGAATTAGGCACAATTCAATAACCCTTGAGCTTATAAGTATTTAGCTTTATGTTTGTTTCTCCTGATATCAGTATGTTTCTCAGTATCTTCATGCTGATGAAAACCATCTCTATTTATAGTAGAGAATACTCACTCCTAGTTAATGGACATTATGGATGATTAACGGCCAATTAATCACTCATAATAAGCCTCCATGATCATAGGAATAGTGGTTAAATGACCAATTAAACGTGGTCATAAAGCAGTCATAACAACCAATTGAATGAGTCAAAGCTGTTACAAATTAATCACTGCAACACTACCAGTAGGAACCATTACACTAGCAGCAGGAACCAACACTACCAGTGGAAACCATCAGTTACTACACTATCAGTAGGAACCAATCCACTGTCAGTGGGAACCAATCCACTGCTAGTAGGAACCAATCCATTGCCAGTAGGAATCAATCCACTACCAGTACTAACTTAGCACTATCAGTACTAACTTAGCACTACCAGTACCAACCACTATTGAGTCAGGGGGTTCATGGACCTCATGGGTGTACACTCCGTACCTCCTTACCCAAAATCAGGTGTGAACTAATCCCACAAGTGCACTAAATTTTCCAACACTTTCTTTAACAACTTATTATATTTTATTTTTTATATTGAATTTTGATTGAGTAATTAATTAAAATTTGCTTCAAACCGTACATCGCACGGGGTATAATCTAGTATATAATGTGTAACGAGTTTTATACTATGTGCCCTAAAGACAGAGATTTAGGGGGGGGGGGGGACATTCCCCTTGAAAAATGAATAAATAGAAAATATTCTTCTAAAATACTAGAAAAAGTATCAACATTTCTTTCTTTTTTATTTTTCAAGGGGAATGTTCTCCCGTTAATCTTGTTCTTAAGAGCACTCAAAGCGCCACCACCAGTCGTGTCAGCGCCACATCAGTGTCAAATCAGAAAACCACTTTCAACCATTAACTAACCAACCACACCACACCCACAATGCCACCACACCAACCACTAGTCCAGGACCCACCACTTTCTACCAATTATAAATAAATAAAAAACTCACACAACACACTCTCGTCTTGGACATCAAGGACCTCCCACACGAATGCCACCGCGAGTCCACCACACATCACACACATTTATTTCCTTTTCATTTTTCAAGGGGGTTCCCTCGTTAATCTATGCCCTTAAGAGCCACCACCAGTCTTATCATTGAAAAATGAAAAAATAGAAAATATTCTTCTCAAAAACTGAAAAAAGTATCAACATTTCTTTCTTTTTCGTTTTTCAAGGGGAACGTGTGGAAAACTAGAAAGGGGGGTTGAATAGTTTTACCAATTTAAAACTTCCTTTTAAATATTTAGATCGACTTATGTCAATCTATTTGGATGTGTATGTTGGACGTTGATAGATAGATATATAAAAGTGTAATGAAAGAGAAAGAGTAAGAAGCACATAACCACGACACGAGTATTTATAGTGGTTCGGCTACAAGGACACCTTCCTTGCCCTACTCCACTCCCCGAGTCACCTACTCGAGAGTTCGTAAACACTACACGACACCAATCTCCTTATGGCGGAGAAGCCTTTACAACGTCGCCTACTCTTTTTCCGGTGCTAGGCTAACCACCGGGTTCTTTCACTCCAAGGTGAACCACACCTATCACAACGTCGCCTACCCTTTATTAGGTACTAGGCTAAGTACCTAGTTCCATTACAATGGAGGAACTTTACCCAACACAACACCTAATCCCAAGGAGATCCACTCCTTATTACAACACCATCAAGGATATCACCATCCTTGAAAATAAGCTAATACTATATGTATAACGATACACCTCATCGATTATACGACCTAGGCATTCTTCCCAAATGCCACTTGATTTGATTCCTAGGCATCTTTCACTAATGCCTTTGACACAACGCTTGACACCTTTCACTAATGCCTTCGTCTTGACACCTTTAGCATTCTTCACTAATGCTTTTGACATGGACGTGAAGCACCTTTCACTAATGCTTTCTTCTTGACTCTTTCGGCATCCTTCACTAATGGCTTCAACACAACACATCTACGGAGGAAGAAAGAACTATCAACAAGAGAACCTCAGTTGTCTTGATGATGATGAAGCATGGCAACTCATGGACTTGAGCTTGCTCGACTTCAAAAAGTGGTGATCTCGCCTTTAAGAGGAACCTAGAGAATCACACAAAAACAAAAGACAAAGTACATAGAAAGATCCCTTAGGATCAGTGGTTAGAGAGATACAATACTTGGAGAAAGTATGTGTGAAAGTGGTGAGCCAAAAGGAAGAAATGGCTCACTATTTATAGAGGAGAAAGTTTACTGTTCCCCAGATCCCACGGATCCCTCCCACAAGGGATCCGTCTACTGTAATCGTAGTGATCCGTGGGACGCTCCTCTTTACCCATGGGTATTTTGGTCATGGGTTGATCCATGGGTTTCTTATTAGATACAATGTATCTCATGAGTTCAATGTACCTAGTCAAGTGGTTTGGATAATACCATGGGTTATGGGTCAATACCATTTGTTAGTTTTTACGCATTTTAGTATATACTAGTTAAGTACATATTTGCCCTATATGTAAACACTAGTTGTTGTACATATGTATTACTAAATCATAAAATCACTTATACTTGTTTTAGTGTTTTATGTGAAAACGTAAGTGTGTTAGAAAACTATTGGCTCAAACAGTTTACGTATTTTATTTGTTTCGTTAAAATGATTTTACGTTTGTTATCGACAAAACATCAGAAAATCGTAAAATATAAATAAACGTTTTTACGGCTTATTTGTATTAACAGAACGTTCCCCCATTAATTTATTCCCTTAAGAGCACTCACAGCGCCACCACCAGTCTTCTCCCACCACCAATCGTGTCAGCGCCACATCAGTGTCACATCAGAAAACCACTTTCAACCACTAACCAACTACACCACACCCACAATGCCACCAAACCAACTACTAGTCTAGGACCCACCATTTTCTACCAATTATAATAAATAAAAAATACACACAATACACTCTCGTCTTGGACATCAAGGACCTCCCACACGAATGCCACCACGAGTCCACCACACATCACACACATTTCTTTCTTTCTCATTTTTCAAGGGGGTTCCCTCGTTAATCTATGCCCTTAAGAGCACTCACAGCGCCACCACCAGTCTTCCTTTGAAAAATGAAAAAATAAAGAATAGTCTTCTCAAAAACGGAAAAAAGTATCAACATTTCTTTCTTTTTTATTTTTCAAGGGGAATGTTCCCCCGTTAATCTATGCCCTTAAGAGCGCTCACAACGCCACCACTAGTCTTCTCCCACCACCAGTCGTGTCAGCGCCATATCAGTGCAACATCAGAAAACCACTTTCAACCACTAACTAACCACACCATACCCACAATGCCACAACACCAACCACTAGTCTAGGACCCATCACTTTCTACCAATTATAAATAAATAAATAACACACACAACACACTCTCGTCTTGGACATCAAGGACCTCCTACACGAATGCCACCACGAGTCCACCGCACATCATACACAATGGTGTGTGCGTGGTGTGGTGGTGACCACGAGTGCTATAACGCAGGCACTGTGTGTCCTTTAAGACACATGTTAGAAAAACTCATATATATATATATATATATATATATATATATATATATATATATATATATATATATATATATATATATATATATATATATAAATATGTTTATATCGAGAAAAATAAAGCCATATGAGTAATGAAATGTCATAATCAAAGCTTAACTTTCTTACAGTGGAGGACACCAGCAATTAGTGGGTCATTGTATCGTGCTTTGTTGGTCGACTTTTTGACAAGTGAAGCAATAATTATCAACTGTGTGTGAGGGAGAGGCAGAGCATATTTCTTTCTTAATTACTCCTTTTCTAGTTCATCCATTTGCTGCTATCACATAATCTTTCTTTTGTTGTATTATTAATCATCAAAATAATGTTGTCCGTAAAAGAGTTCTAACATCTCCGAATTCCACTCCAAAAATTACAATCCGCCACCAATAATTTTGACAAAGATAGCTGTATCGGGCATGGTGGGTTTGGGAACGTTTATAAAGGAGAACTTCGGCTATCTGGGGAGCTCACCATGGTGGCTATAAAGCGTTTAGATAGATCACTTGGACAAGGAACCACGGAGTTTTGGAAAGAGATAATGATGCTTTCTCAATACAAACATAAAAATCTTATTTCCCGCTTAGGCTTTTGTGATGAGGGTGGTGAGATGCTTCTTGTCTATGAGTATCTATCCAAAAAAAGTCTCAACTTATACCTAAGTCTCCCCAATCTCTGTTGGCATACCCGCCTTGTTATATGCTTAGGGGCTGCAAAGGGACTAGCATTCCTTCATGAACCCGCGGAGGGGTGTCAGCAGAGAGTCTTGCATCGTGACATCAATGTTGGGATTTTAGAACTAAGTTAACCATTAACATCTACGAGTACGCAGCGGATAAGGATCTAGTATTTGCAATTAGGTTAAACACGTAATTAATAAACAATTAATTAATATAACAATTAATTAATAAAAGGGATAAAAGAAAACCTAACCTTTCGTGGCTATTAGTACGCAAGTGTAACGGACATTAAAACCAATACAAAACTAAGCACCTAAAATAGATGCCTCAATGAGTATCACACACAAACCCGATAACGTATACGTTCGAATATGAAGCTAGTCGAGAACGTAATATTAAACCAATCAACAAGTGACCACTTGAATAAAGTCATGAACAAATTTAACATCACCCGATATCGGACAAAACATGTCCTTCCTGGTTGTTGTCCGATAAGTAAAACAAACAAGATACCCACTTGACCTTTATACTATTGTCGACCAGGAGGAAAAAGAGCAAGAACCGAAAGTCTCATACAACTTGGATAAATATACAATGCAAGTATAGAGATTATACAATCCAAAACTAAGTCGAAACCCGAATTGAATTGGAGAACCAATCAACTGAGTTTGGAGTAAGGATGTGAATTAGATATTTAAGGTTTTAGGGATTAATATTAAATCGTACATTGCATGTAACGATCACAAGGAGTTGATGTTTAGGGATATATAATAATCATCATGAGATGAGGGTGTGTCTGTTTATATATTAAAACAAACCGTGCCTTTACTAGGGTTAATACTTGGTCAACAATCCAAGACCCAAACAAACCCATATCCTTTTTCTTTACCCGATCGGTTGGATCACAAGGGCTCATGGCTGTCCACATTCGACCCAAGCCCATAACAAGAACAGTCCATGGGTCGAGATATTAATCGGGTCAAGTTACATGCATAACGGGCAATATATATTCAAGTATATTACGTTCAACACGTATACTCGTGTTTATCGTGTGTGCCCCCATCGGCTCACACACTCTTAGTCGTTTTGTCGTGTTTAAAACACCCACAAACCAACAGCTCCCACTTGGGAGTTGATGTGTCGAATGGCACACAAAACTAACGACGGAAAAGCCTAGCAAACGCTCTCACTCGCTTTTTAACTAAAAGTGTCTGAGAGAAAAGTTTCGTAAAAGTTTCTCAGTAGCATGGTCATTCAATGTCTTGCTCTAATCATCCTTTGTTTTAGATACCGTTAAACCATGGATAATGGATCTCAAATCGTTCCATATAGTTTAACCATTTAGAATCTTGTTATAGATTTTAGTTTAGATATACCAAATGTAATCAAGAATCATCCTGCATTACCCTTTGGGTTTGGCCAAACAATTATCCGATTAAATCTGTAGAGGCGCCATGGTATCTTTCTGCACATATCAAGTGGAGTAACAAATTCTTTATTGACTACAAGTGTTGTGTATGCTACTTGACATCACTCTGAAATATAGCTTTTATAACTACCTTGTTCAGATAGCGTTTTGCGTATACTTACAAAAAATGATATCCACACATAACAGAACTTGCTTGCATCTCAAGTCTAAGGACGAAGATAACAAACCATTTTCAATATTTTACTTATGACAAGGATCCAAAAGTAAATGTTTGAAAGTTGGGGAATCCAATATGCATCTCTAGTGAACACATATGAGTTTGGCGGGAACAATCCACATTCTCGTTAGAATATAGCCAACACTCATATTTGCCTTACATAACAATATTCCCATATTGTTAACCGACAATGGATATATTTAGAATAATAAAATTATTCAAGGATTAAACATGCAAATATAGGATAACAATTATTATATGAATGAATAACAAATACCAAGTATCTTAATTCATCATAAAGTAAAAATTGTCTTTCAATCCCAATTATCCAAATACTAAAACAGATATGCATGAAACTCATTTAGTAAGTTGAAGCCTAATGTTTCCAACATTCTCAACCTTTCTTTTACAAGAAAAACTAAATAGTTATCTGAGTAAACTTTCCGAATACTTGTTTCCAATTTCACTTATAGTGAGTGATTTGAAATATAAGATGAGTGTCTTATATCATATGCTCATACTATTGCAAGAATGATAGTATGGAGATGTCGTCCTACCTTGCATGAGGTATTAGAAATCAACGACATACTGACAATCATCTTTACAGTTTCTAAAAGTGTAAAGTATTCTCATTCATTAATGTGTAATGCAACAATGCTCTATGTTGAGCATAAATAGTTAGCGGATTTATCATAAATGATAAAATCCTACTACAACTAGTATAAATAATCCTCTAGCATCATTTGTACTTATACAACACTATGCTTTATAATTCATAAACATTTATAAAAACAATAATCTAAACACTCTCAATTAGATATTGTTGCTGTCTGCTCATTTTGTTCTTATACAAAAGCAACAACTAGTCTTATACACAATATAATATATACATGATAAACCCTTAATTTAAAAACACAAGGCTTTCATCCATGTAAATTATTCCAAGTGAAATATACTATTTTAAGACTTGCTCAAATGATATATTGCATTTGTGTCAGACTTAATTTTCCGCATTTGTTTATTCCATATAAACATCTATTCCAAGGTTGTTTGTTTTATTCCCTAAATTCCAAGTGAAGTTTCATTCCAAGCTTAAAGATTAATATCTAGCTTAAATAGAATGATATCTTCAACATGTAAATTTAAAGGAAAAACACAATGCTCCCACTCAATGTCAGATGTACTCAAGAGTTATCCTAATTCAACCAGAATCATATTGTAATTAAATTCAAGATCTCAGCTCTTAGATGCATGATTCAATCCAAACTTGGATTGCATAAATATTGTATACTACATAAAGATTATATAGATTCATAACCCTTTTGATTACACACCGTCCTCGCAAAAGGTAATCATAAAGAAAGAGTTATAAAATCTAATTGTCATATTCAACATACAAATCACATGTATGACAATTAAATATTTTTATATAATTAATGCATGTATTATATAAGAAAATTTAATCACAGTCAATTGCTTAAGTATGATTAAAACTTCTTATAAAATGCCATGCATTAATATGTATACAATTTTGCCCTTGTGAGTCTTTCTTCAAAAGAAACTCATTCCAACCTCATAGGTTAACTGTTAGGCGAAATAACAATCAAGCTCAAAACTCGATTTGCCTTTTAAGGACTGCATCTTATCACTCATAGTTCTAAAACATTTATCAGATTCAAGATGTGATAATATATTTCATTAGATAGCTGATTTACAACAATCTTCTAACTTATACCCCTCAGCATTGATATAAAATATCACTCAAGTGATGAGGCATCATTTCGGATTTATGAATGAGAGTAATCATTATACTTCGGTCAACATTTTCATGTTTAACCTTAGTATGACATTAATAAGTAGATTTTAGAAGGTTAAGTATTTTGTTCTTAAAAACTTTGAGATATGTATATAGTCCCACTTACTTTTGTAAGTAGAGACAATTCTCTAAATACTAAGTATTTAAGCAACAATAAATTGTTCTTTATGGAGAACTACAAAATACATTTTAAGTTCTCATCTCTAGATTTGTTAATAAAATGCTTCATAAGATTTTAACAAGTTCAGAACTTAAATCAAGACATAATGGAATTCCTTCCAACAACTCAAATTAGGGTTTATAGAAAAACTCTAATTTAGTATCACTCTTTAACCAAAAGTTCTAGCAACAGTTTTGTGTTTCGTCAAGCTAGGAAGAACACCAAAACTACAATCTTCAAGCTAGGAAGTGTAGATAAATCAGAAATCCAAAAGGATTTAGGATTCAATTGATTTGAGTGGAAAACCTAAAATCCCTAATGAATTAGGGTTTTCAGTTATGGGTTGTCTTGAATACCTTCTAGGTTTGAGCTATATTGAGTGTATCCACGACACACGCAATTTCTAACCTTGATATGTTTTGGAGGTAGATCAATTAAAGCTATCATGAACCAAGCAATATTAATAAGGTTTGATCCAACACATTAGACATACCATAATGAAGTGGTATCCTATAAGTTATTAGAATTGTGAAACTAAATCAGAATTCTATAGATAACTTAATTCTCTTTGGACCAAATACTTGTCAATTGGGTCAAGCCAAATTGCATATAAAGTATTTACGAACCAAGTGCATGCAATAATGTATATTCATTGAACAATACAAGAACCTTATGTTCATGTGTTCACAAGAAGACAGAACTGTTCAACGATTATATGTTCATGTGTTAACAAGAAAGCAGAACATTTCATGAATACATTATCAGTCTTTGAATAATTCAAAGCCTCATGTTTATGTGTTAACGAGAAGACATAACACATTCACTATATATACTTTATTTTATAAGTCATTGATAAATTCAAAGACTTTATAATTATGTCTTAACATGTAAGCATAATTATACTAACAAAAGTAATCATGAACGCAAACTATTGAGTTCTATAGTAATTTCAAGTTAATTTTATACTTTAGAATTATGATCATTATCATATAACCATAATTATGTTGACTAAAACACGTAGTCTAATGTTGAAGTATCTATACACAATATCATGACATTTGAATGTAGTAGGGCAACAAACATCTAGCGTGTTCAAGTCTTAGTAGAATCATTATTAGAATGTAGTAGGTCAATAAACATCTCATGTGTTTAAGTCCTAGTAGAATTCTTATTTACATTTAGTAGGGCAATAAACATCTAGCGTGTTTAAGTCCTAGTAGAATTATTAGTTTTCTTACCTTGCGGTCAAGACATACCAATAATATTGTTGTTCCTTGCACACACTTTGAGATTTCTCCCACTTGTGTAAGGTACAACATCATATTATGAAAACAAACAACATGTGATTGATTGTTCAAACAATATGATAATGTCATATATATATATATATATATATATATATATATATATATATATATATATATATATATATATATATATATATATATATATATATATATATATATATATATATATATATATATATATATATATCATAAGTAGTTTTAGAACCATAACCTGTAATAAAGAATTGTGGATTATTATTCTATAGATAATGTTTCAGGAAGCGACAGCAGGAAGGCAACGTGTTATCTTATAAAATTAAATGCAATTTTCCTTTAAGCAATGGTTGTTCATATTTGGAAAGTAATGGATTATTTCAAAGCTAGTTTGAAATGATATGGGTGATTAACAGGAAATAAATCGCATAGCTCGCACTAAAATTGACAACATTACATGAATGATATTTCAGTAATAAAATGCAACTGCTCCCACTGGATTTGTCAACATTGTAAGTGTTACATTTCCAGTAGAAAGGATATAGCAGTTTTATATACTTTCCTATTCTCTTCAAATGCCTACGAGTAGCATGTACTTAGGTATTGAACATAGTATATGAAGTTCTACATATGTAGTCAATGGACTAGCCATTCTTTTATTCAATTAACTTGAATCTTTAGCATGCAATTCCTCCTTTATCGTCTACAAAGCCCCAAGGGTATTTAGCACTTTAGGAATAAACAAGAGTCCAAGAAGATTACCTAGCAAATATGCTAGTAATTCCTTTACTCTTTGCGGTTTAAACTCATACATCGTGACAATTGCAGGATGTTATTTATTTTGGTAGCTCTAAATACAATGTTTCCAATTACACAAAATATTCTATCTTTCAATTAACTCTAAACCACAAAAGGGTAATGAAAGATCATTAATGAGTTTATCATTTTTTAATCCTATCTTAGTTTGTCAGCTAAGGAGAAAAGATAGGTATAAGTCTCACTCTTCTTACTAGGAAAAGAGACTAAGTTTGTCTTTCAAAGAAAAACAACTTTGTTTACGAATTATGTTGCAATAACACAATTAATCAGAACATAAAAAGTTCAATTCTAGTATTTTTGATAATTACATTCTTAAAAGAATTAACTACCCAATTAATTATTATCCCCGTCCCAAAATTATAGTCCTCGTTTGACTTTTTCGGTCATTCTTTTTCAACTTTGATCTTAAATATTTTTGTTTATGTTATACAATAGTTGATGAAAATTATACCAAATAAAAATACATTAAAAACTCAATCCATTCATATATTTTGCATCAGGTATTATATAACACAAACAAAAATATTTAAGGTCAAAGTTGTAAAAGAAAGACCGTAAAAGTCAAAAGAGGACTATAATTTTGGGACGGAGGGAGTACTAATTAAGACTAAGATCCATCTTGCAACCCCACTTAATTACCATAGGTCTGACCAGTGTGTAAAAAGTTAGGACAAGAGGTAAGCGACGAGCGTTAATTGCATAATGCAACTCTTAGATTTATGAGCCTAATCAAGGCATCAGGAAACAAGTAATAATGTCATGAGCATGTTTAGTTCTCATCTTATGCCTCGGGTTCAAGGTCTGACCAAGCTAACTCGAGATAAGTCGACCAAGTATGAATGTGTAAAAATAACCATAGGTATGACAAGTGAGAAATAATTACCATGGGTTGGAAAGGCCCTTAGGTCTGACCAGAGAAGTCAATCCAAATGCACGTGTTCATAGTTGGATGGCATAGACTTAAAATTAACAAATAGGTATGCACATATAAATGTGGTAAAAGTCGTGTACAAAGAGGCATGCAAAACAACTTTGTAACACTAATTTTAAAAACTTTTGGTAATGACACTGTAGTGATCATCATGGTTCACGGTAGCTCCAATCGAACGCACAGGGAGGCAGAGGACCAGGTAAGCGCTGAAGCATAACCTAGACATCTTTTCGGTGCGACTGTGTGCACCTCTTTGAACCCCCTTTTGAGTTTGTTCTAGTAGGTGAGCCGTACATCCCAAGTGTCCATAGCGTCTAGTTTTTAAATTCTTGAAAACGTGTTTCATATATTAGGTCACTTTATTTTACAAAAACGATTTTCCACGAAACAAATAGCAGGTCACAATGAGCATGATATTTAGGCATGTAAATAAAGACCAATATTAATGTTATGGTTACGATATGTATTATTCCATATTGCATGCAATTAGGTGTCAAAGCAAGTAACAATAATGCACATATAGGAATCACAAACATATAAGCATAAACATCAATATTAAAACCACATATTGTTCCGAGTTCTCTCGTTAGTCTTCCCCAAAAAGAGAACCATATGACCGTCACTAGGATACAATACCTAGATCGCCCCATACATTGCAAAAGCAATTGAGTGGGTCTTGTGGCTGAAAAACACATAAAACATGGCAACCTCAATTAACAAGTAATATCGCAATTTTATGTATTTTAATAAACAATATGTAATTCTAATTATCATAATAATTCTAATTAACAATTAATTAATTCTAATTAGCAAGTAATTCTAATTAACATGTAATTCTGATTAACAATTTAATTCCAATTAACAAAGTAATTCTAATTAACACGTTAATTCCAATTAGCAAAGTAATTCTAATTAACATGTAATTTAAAGTAACAAATTAATTCTAATTATCAATATAATTTAATTTGTGTGTGACTAGTTATTTTTTATTAAAAATTGACAAGTATTGCATATAGTTGTCAAAACAAAATAAAACGAATAACTAAATTAGGTTTCATGCAGCCTTTTAAACATGTTTATTAATAAGAAACGTGTAACCCATAATCGCAAAAACGAGATGGCTCGTGATGCCACTGTTGGGATTTTAGAACTAAGTTAATCATTAACCTCTACGAGTACGCTGCGGATAAGGATCTAGTATTTGCAATTAGGTTAAACACGTAATTAATAAACAATTAATTAATAAAAGGGATAAAAGAAAACCTAACCTTTCGTGGCTATTAGTACGCAAGTGTAACGGACATTAAAACCAATACGAAACTAAGCACCTAAAATAGATGCCTCAATGAGTATCACACGCAAACCCGATAACGTATACGTTCGAATATGAAGCTAGTCGAGAACGTAATATTAAACCAATCAACAAGTGACCACTTGAATAAAGTCATGAACAAATTTAACATCACCCGATATCGGACAAAACATGTCCTTCCTGGTTGTTGTCCGATAAGTAAAACAAACAAGATACCCACTTGACCTTTATACTATTGTCGACCAGGAGGAAAAAGAGCAAGAACCAAAAGTCTCATACAACTTGGATAAATATACAATGCAAGTATAGAGATTATACAATCCAAAACTAAGTCGAAACCCGAATCGAATTGGAGAACCAATCAACTGAGTTTGGAGTAAGGATGTGAATTAGATATTTAAGGTTTTAGGGATTAATATTAAATCGTACATTGCATGTAACGATCACAAGGAGTTGATGTTTAGGGATATATAATAATCATCATGAGATGAGGGTGTGTCTGTTTATATATTAAAACAAACCGTGCCTTTACTAGGGTTAATACTTGGTCAACAATCCAAGACCCAAACAAACCCATATCCTTTTTCTTTACCCGATCGGTTGGATCACAAGGGCTCATGGCTGTCCACATTCGACCCAAGCCCATAACAAGAACAGTCCATGGGTCGAGATATTAATCGGGTCAAGTTACATGCATAACGGGCAATATATATTCAAGTATATTACGTTCAACACGTATACTCGTGTTTATCGTGTGTGCCCCCATCGGCTCACACACTCTTAGTCGTTTTGTCGTGTTTAAAACTCCCACAAACCAACAATCAAGAGTGCCAATATACTGCTTGATAATAATTTGCAGCCCAAGATTGCAGACTTTGGTTTGTCCAAATTGGGTCCTGCTAACCAAAAATATACTTTTATCTATTCCAATGCAGTAGGTACCAAAGGATATTGCGATCCATTATATGCGGGTAAAGGCTTGTTGACAAAATAATCTGACGTCTATTCGTTTGGTGTGGTTTTGTTTGAAGTTTTTTGTGGAAGACCTGCATATGTACATGATTACAATGATATTCGCATATCTTTTGCGGAGTTGGCACGAAAGTGCTATGAAGAAAAGAAATTGGATACAATCATTCACAGTGGTATTAGAGAAACAATTTCACCCAAGTCTTTAGAAAGGTTTTCAGCAATAGCGTATCAATGTTTGCACATGAATCGTGTAAAAATGATCAAGAGCACACAACAACTAACAATTACACCCAGCCAACCACCCCTTGGTGTATCTTTTATTATAGGAATGTAAGAAGATAAGTCCCCAACTGGGTGCTTACAAGTAAAAATACAAAGAAAACCAAACCGATCTATTCTAGGAAGACACCAGTAATCTCACCACAAAGATCACTCAACACTTAGACTCAACAAGATCAAATAAAGAGATTGATCTTGATATAGAAAACTAACATATATCAAGATTGATATCAAAGACGAAGAATACAACTGTGTGAAACTTAGAGAGAGACTTAAACAAATATAATGAGAGAGATAGAAACCCTAACACTGGATGAGACATTATATACTCATCCAAGTTTCACTTAAGTCCCTGCATTTCTCTTTTCAGCACTTTAGACACAGACTTCTTTAAGACTTTCAAACTTGACAATATTAGTCCTCCATATTATTCAACACCCCTCCTCAAGTTGACAAGTCTTCACCTTTAAACTGCTTCCACCATCATCTTGACTGCTACTCTTATCACAATTGTTAACACCTTCAAACAAATCAATCATACCAAGACATTTGCAAAACAAAGTATGTTGTCTTTGACCAAGACACTTAGTAAAAATGTCTGCCACTTGTATATCTGTATGAATCTTGACAATTTTTATTACTCCAGCAGAAACCGTTTCTCTAACCAAATGCACATCTAACTCAAAGTGTTTAGTTTTTACATGGAAAACAGGATTGGCTGCAATCTGGATTGCAACACTATTATCACAGAACATATCCACAGACAACAACTCTTTAAGACCAAGACTATGCAACAAATTACTTAACCAAATCACTTCACAGGTAGTAGAAGCCATGCTTCTATACTCAGCCTCAGCTGGACTTCTAGATAGATTAGCCTGTTTCTTACTTTTCCAAGAAATAAGAGAATTGCCCAAGAAAACACAAAACCCAGTAACAGATTTCCTAGTTAGAGGACATTTAGCCAAGTCAGAGTCAGCATAAGCTTTAAGCTTAAGATTAGACTCTTTATCAAACTGCAAACCTGAACCTGGAGACCCTTTCAAATATTTCAAAACTCTCAAAGCAGCCTTAAGATGAGATTGTAAAGGTTTATGCATGTGTTGACTCAAACAATGAACATCATAACTAATATCAGGTCTGGTATTAGTTAAGTATATCAGCTTACCAACCAACTTTTGATAGTTATTAATATTGTTCAACACTTTATCTTTTTTAGTTTCAATACAACTCAAAACAGAATTTTCAGGCAAGGGTGTATCAACAGGCTTAGCTGCAAGCAATCCATACTCATGTAATAATTCCAAACAATACTTTATTTGTGTCATACAAATACCATTATCATTTTTCAACACTTCAATACCAAGAAAATATTTCAACTCTCCCAAATCTTTAATCATAAATTTAGAACTCAAAAACTTTTTAAAGTTATTGATTTCTACTTCATCATTACCAGTGATAACAATATCATCAACATACACAAGCAAAGCTACAAACACTGAACCTTTTTGTTTCACAAACAAAGAATAATCCAGTTTACTTTGCTCAAAACCATGCTCAACCAGAGCATTAGTGAGTTTAGCATTCCATTGTCTAGGTGCTTGCTTAAGCCCATATAAAGACTTATTAAGCTTGCATACTTTAGAATCATCACCACCATTAAAGCCTTTAGGTAATAGCATATAGAAATCTTCATCAAGATCACCATATAAAAAAGCATTATTAACATCTAACTGATATAAAGGCCAATTTTTACTAACAGCAATACTTATCAGACACATGACAGTCACCATTTTCACAACAGGACTGAAGGTTTCATCATAATCAAAACCTTCTCTTTGATTAAAACCCTTAGCAACTAATCTGGCTTTATATCTATCAATTTCACCTGTAGACTTATACTTGATTTTCCATATCCCTTTATATCTAATAGCATGTCTACCAACAGGTAACTCTCATTCAGTCCAGGTATTATTTCTATTTAAAGCTTCAATTTCATTGTTCATAGCTTCTGACCAATTAGGATTTTTAACAGCTTCTTCATAATTCTTAGGCTCAACAGACTTTTTTAATGTAGAAGCAAAGCACATATTGGTCCTACTCAAACTAGCATAACTCACATACTTTTCAATACCATATCTGAATTTAGAGTGCATCACATAATCATTAAACCTAATAGGAGTTTTAGACTCTCTACCAGACCTTCTTAATACAGGTGTCTGCACATCTTCATTTACATTATCAGATTGAGTAAAAACTAAATCAGTGTTTTCAAGATTGGAACTGCCCTCAGACCAGTGTTGGTCACCAAAGTGGGTTGCAGATTGCCCATCTTCATGATGCATATAAGTAGTATCTGTTTCTTATTACTAGCATCATGTGAAGATGGCATACTACCATCCTCAACTGGTGCATCTTCCCCTTCATCATTGGGACTTTGAGACTTTGGACTATCAAAAATCTTCAAGTGTTCAACCTCATTTACACTGTTTGTATCAGTTGACTCACAGGTTTTTATTTTTAAAGGAAAAACATTTTCATAAAACTTCACATATCTGGCAAAAAACACATTCCTTGTATCCAAACTCAAAAGTTTATATGCTTTCTTAGTAGAAGAAAAACCAATAAGAACACATTTTTCAGACCTATTGTAGCAACCAGTAAATTTTCATAAGGTAAAATGACTATTTTACCCTTTGACTTTTTAAAGATGACCTTGACTTTGACTTTTGACTATTTGAATTTTACTATAACGTAAAAGCAAATACTATAACCGGTAGTAACCGGTAATTTTCCAAGTTAAATAATTCACTCTGGTTCGAATTATTACACTCTGAACATTTTGTTCACCTATGGCTATAAACAATTATTTAAAGTTGTTACTTTATTAATTACGAAAGTTTAATCGTGTAAACTTTCCTCACGGTCAACACAAGACTACGATAAGTCTAGGTGTTCAAAATACTCTACTTTTACCAATAGTCATATTTTATATGAACTATTGCCACCTTGTTAGTTTTACATAAATATTTTACTCTTTACATAATACGCGTGCTCAAACCTACGTTATTAGGTTTTAACAACATAGACGCACCCAAATAGACTTATCACACCTTTAATATACCTAGTTGGAGTATATTCATAAGTTTAGACATTTTCATAAGTATTATATTCTTATGTTACCCGGTTTTAAGTTTCGTGACTTAAGGGCTTAACGTTAGTAATTACCGGGATCAAACTATACCCTCTAGTCACTAAACTATCATTATATACAAATATCTAAGATAGATAAACACCAAAAATTCTTCATATAACCACCATTTGCCACGCCTACATACAACCAACACACATGTCATGACTAAATTAAATCTTATACCAAGTGCTTATCACATCATTTTTATACATGCATTTTAGATAGAAGCTTCACACATTTTCTTTGCCATCCCTCTTGCTGCCGTGAATATCAAGACCCAAACCACCATCATCATCAAGTTTTCTTGGCTAATTCTAGTGATAAAGATTGAAGGTTATAAGTCCTAACTAGTTCTTGGTTCATTATCTTCAAACAAGTCTTTGATTCCATGGTTGAAATAGAAGATATTGTAGGAGATAAACAAGGTATTAAGGGCTGAATAAAAGGAGCTATTACAAGGGTAAAGAGATTAGTGAACTTTGGTTAAAGGGTTGAAGACAAGGGTTGAAGATTGAAAGAAGTTAGGCTTGATTATTAGTAACTTTTCATCCTATCCTTTGTAAGGTTTGAGTATATATTCATATTCATTCAATATGGTTGTAATAATTTATATTCATTGGATGTAATTTGATATAAGTAGTATATGTAATATGGCATGATTGATGTTGTACATGAAGTTTGTAACATGAAAACAAGCCTTAGGTGGGTTTTATGAGTTTGAATTCTGCAACAGTCCTAAAGATTGATTAAACTCATCATCTCAGTAAACTTTGAGGATAATTCATTAAACTAGACTTGTAGAGCTATGTCTTATGGTCGTTTCGCCGGGTGGCGCACCTCATAACTCCTCCCGATGAGTAAATGAGAGCCAAAATGGCAAAACATGTCAAAATTTGCACACCAGATTTCATTTGGGAAAAGCACATGGTTTTGGTCATTTCTGTAAGCCGACTTAGTTTTATGAAATGTAGCAAAGACCTAAACTTGAAGTTTAGCTAAAGCCTCGTGTCAAAACATGCTGTAGAACCCAACTTATGGTCGTTTTGGCAGGACTGAATGTGCAGCCAAACTTTCTGCAATGAAATATAAGTAATTACTTGTAATTAAACTATTAATATAAGTAAATTTTGGACTTTGGACTTGACTAAGCTGGAGAAGCTGTTATAGGAAGTAAAAACTAAAACTTGGGCTTTTGAATCACTTAAAAAGGACTTGTGGTTAAAAAGTTATGCCTTGTTAAGTGTTACTAGAGGTAAATACAGTGATGGAACAAGAAAGCTTGCTGAAACAATTTTAAAACGAGGTTTTGACCCTTTTCTGGTCCGAATCAGCAAAAGTGTAAAACACGAAAGTTGCTAAGAATGACTTTTTCTACAAAAACACAGGAGCACATAAGCAGAAAGTGAACGACAAAGCCTAAAAACTACAAAAACTAACCGGACCTGTTGTATACCGGAAAACAACCATGGCTAAGAAACCTTAGTGTATTTTGATTCTTTGAGGCCAAAACAAAGCTAAGGTTAAGCCAAGCCTGATGTCTCAAGGTATTTTGACTTAAAAATAGCCATTTGGTATGGCCTTATTGTTGTCTCAAGTTGCTTAACCATAACTTAGCCGCACGGCTAGTTTGGGCTTAATGACCCGAAACTTGTTTTTAAAACTTAGTTCATTGGATTAGACTATGCTAGACTTTGACAAACTAAGTAAATGATCATATGACATGTTAAACTACTTATCGTCACACAAGTCAATCAATAGTCTTTGACGAAACACGACACATGTTTTATATAACATTTGTCTCGTCAAATACTTCACTTATAAATAACAAGTACAATAATAGCAAGGAATTTCATTATCATAAGAGGCCTCTTCGGGGTATCCTATCGACGAGTTGTGGATTTACGATTTAAAGTGTCCTGGCTCCTCATACGTTCACTACACGACCTCTTGATTTTGATAGCCCGAACGATGGTACGAGGTTATTTATAAAAGGGCTATAAGCCAAACAACACTTAAGGGATACATCAACTGAAGATTCATGTACACCATCATATTGAAAGCCAACAAACTACATATACTTGTAAACTTATATCGTACACTATACTAAAACACGAATACTATGCTTTCGTAGGTAATCGTTAAAGATCGTGGTCTTGCCATACAATATTGTTGACATACATTATATCGTTACACTCCGCTGCTGATCACTACAGTGAGTTTCATAGCCCCAGCTTTTGTTTAACTGTTTTATAAACTCTTTGGGGGAGATACATGCTACTGCTTTTACTACATGCTAAAATGCTTTATTATGAACAATTACTTGCAAAATAAATGCCTTGACTGTATTATTGCATGCCTAAGTTGTTTTTGCCAAAAGTCCTCAACATCATGGACCACTAATCACTAGGAGTGAGCGCAAATATTGTGGATAGGCCTATCGGATTGACGAACCCGTCTATGTTATCAGAAATAACAAGACGCACTATATCTGAGATTATCTAGGTAAAGGGCAAAATACCTACCCGGGGCAAGTTATTTATATATATATCGTCCGGTGATATATATACAACAGTCAGTTGTGAGTGCCATGAGCTTAGAGCAATAATAACTATCAAGAAGATAATTGTACACATTGCAATTATACTACAAACTATATTGTCCACTACTGTTTTCAAACCTATGAGGCTTCTATCGTTTGTATTGACCGGTTAGGCAATCAAACGCACTATGGGCGTATAACAACGTAGCCCACTACTTTCATAAACTTGATATCTTGTGATCAACTATTTTGCTTACAAACCTATGAACTCACTCAACCTTTGTTTTGACACTTTTTAGCATGTTATCTCAGGTTCGAAAGGAATTAGTTGGCATGGCATGTGAAGGCGCACGGAAAATATTTTGAAGACGATGCATGTATTATCATTCGAAAAACTTTACAACTTTTATGATTGTACAAACTTGTGGGACCTCTGTTTGTAAACTCTGATATTTTAATCGAATGATAATTTATTTCAAAACGTCTCATTTAGAGTCGTTTTCTGTAACTTGTGCTGTAAACTATGAAGTAATACCCCAGAGACACAATCTTCCACTGCGATAATTTTGGGGGTGCTACAGATTGGTATCAGAGCTTCAGTTATAGAGAACCATGTTGCATTTAAACCTAGGCTATAACTACATCTTACATTAAACTTGTATCACTCATTGCTGTCTTCAACATTCCGTGCGCCATGCCTACTCCTTAACACAATACTATGTTATTGATATAAAAACTATTTATAAAAACAAATGACTAAACATAACTGCATATGCCTATTCCAAGGCATTATGGCATAACCAGATATCCCCGATCATGTAGATTTTGTGATCTACAAAACTTTCTAAGACATTGTAGTTGATACAATGATCTCATTATTATTAAGACATTGTAAGTATGCAATGGTCTTCCCTATATCTCAAACATCGTGAGATACACAATTGACTTAGATATATCTCAAACATCGTGAATACACAATTGACTTAGATATATCTCAAACATTCTTAGATACACAGTTGACTTAGACATATCTCAGACATCGTAAGATACAAAATTGGCCTAAATATATCTCAGACATTAAGAGATACACAATAGTTTTATCTATTTCTCAAACATTGTGTGTTGCACAATGGTCTCACTGGTATTTCTCAAACATTGTGAGAAAACTACTTCATAACGATGAACTTACCGACTCTTTTGAACGCTATGTTGATTCTCTTTGATTATTTTACTCCTTGTCTTTGAAGATGAGTGTGAATATTCATTCCGTACTTTTGGAACACTTTTGACGTCTCATAGTACACTGCCTTGTAACTCATCGATTAAGTATGAGTGTTGTGTCGGAAATTCTTAAGTAGGATGATTTGGAATATCCTTATTTAAATGCACTGGGACACCTTTTCATTTAAATAAAGAATTTGTAAATCGCCGAACCATAAGTTTATAATTTCTTACTTACATAGATTGGGACGCTTCTTTATGTAAGTAATGAATTATAAATGAGTGGGCTTATTTGTATCTGATATGACATGAGTATGAACTCAGACTCGAGAATCACAAGTATTCTCTGAAAAGATCTAGAAAACACGATAGTGTTTTACCACTCAGCAAAAATCTTAAGACCTCATTTGAACAACCTAAGTTCATTCTTAAGTTATCACTTTTGATGTTACAAATCCTTACAAACATGAACCGTTTGTTGAGCTAACAAAATTGGTTAAAGTCAATTGAAACCTGGCCTGATAGAATCAGATGTTTCAAGAACATAATTGAAACCCGACCTGATAGAATCAGATTTTTCAAGAACATAATTGAAACCCGACCTGATAGAATCAGATGTTTCAAGAACATAATTCGGTTGCCACAAATTTTATTATGCATGAGTCGCATAAGTCAAAGTATTCCATATTATTGAGCTAACAAGCTGTTACACTCTTGAGCTAATGGACTTAGTTCAGTCTCGAACTAACAAACTGGGTGCGATATCCCATCATCCATCACATAGGCTTTCTCATGAACTCCTCCGATTTGTTGGCTATTATTTTGGGAACACTATTTCTCGAAATGTTCTCACTTTCCACATCCCATCACCGTTTGTTATTATTGTTGTTGCTGCTGTTATTTTGCTATTGTTAGATCCTTGAGTAGTCTAAGCTTGCACGACTTGATCCACTAGGTTATGAGACATCTGAATTGTTTCATCCAGTGTGAGTGAGCAAACAAAATTACATTCTCTTAAATACTGAGTAGAAGTTCTCAGATGAACTTTTCACATAACTTCTAATTGGTTGAGACCATCACTGGGCACACTATTGCCAACTCTTGAAAGCGACGAATATAAGTTGTGATATCAACACCACTGACAACAAGAAAACTTCACCTTCATTTCTTGCACCTCATTTTGAAGTTAATATTTCTTGATTACAATTTCTTCAACTCAGTCCATGCAATCTAGTGAGCATTCTCAATACTAATAGATTGAGCAACAACATTTTACACTGACAAAGCATTGTCCAGGAGCATGCTTGCAGCATATTTGACTTTGCAATCTTTAGCACAGTTGCTGATTAGAATTTCTGAGCTTGCCACTTACGAAATCCTTGTAAGGAATCTAGTACAATGTTTACTTCCTGGCTCCGTAATGTAAGCGTTAACTTTCAAAATTTCATGCTAGGATTAAGGTTTTGTTGAAAGCCTCGTTGCGATAAGGTATGATTCGTTTGGGGAAATTAGAAAAACCAAACTTAAGATATATTGGACTTTATACAATATTAGCAAGAATTGGCCTGGTAGCCTTTAGACTCGAGCTACTACCCGAACTTGGCAGTGTACACGCCGCCTTTCGTGTGTGCATTCTGAAGAAGTGTCATACTGATGAGACACTCCCTATTTCTCTGGAAGGGATCTAGATTGATTAACGTTTGAACTTTATCGGAGAATCTACTAAGATCATTGATAAGGTTTTAAAAGGTACCATTTTGAGGGGTCGTTTAAGCCCTTATTTGATCACTTTTGTATCCGTTATTGCTCAATATCGTTCCTTTTCACTTTTTAGGTCTCTTGAAGGCAAAATGCTGGAATGGCACTTATTTGGACGAAAAGGCGCGATTATACGAAGAAAATGGCCAAAGTCAGAATCGAGACACTCAAGGCTGCTGGAAACATAAGGTGACGGCGTCACTGCTTATCTGCGACGCCGTCGGAGGATTTTGTGACGGGACAGTAGCCAAAACCCCTATTTTCAAGTGACGACGTCAGGTTATAAAAGAGTAGGCCGTCGCAACTCAGACGACCTAGATGCAATCCAGACGGCGTCAGAAGCTGAAGAGGACGGCGTCACAAGCATAAGGTGACGCCATCGCAAGACTAACGTGGCCAAGACGAAACCCTAATGACGGCGACACGACGGCGTCACAAAACATAAGGTGACGCCGTCGCAGATGTAATCTTATATATAGAATTCGAATTTTTCAGTATTTGTGTGTAGTCTTTTGGAGTAAAAACCTAAAACCGAACCAAGGCTGTCTTGTACAGTATTTTAGGGTTCCAAACCCTATCTTACACCAAGATAAGTGTTTTACTTCATTAATAGAATTATGTCTTTGATTATTTGTGTGTATGCTTGCATGTTCTCCATGTCCGGCTAATTTATTTGTGTGTTTGCTTAGGGAATATGAAACTTGATTATTGAATATTGATTGGTTGTCTCTTATCTTAGTTGACTAATGATCTAGTAATGCGATAGGTCATTCGTTGAGTACTTAATGCTTGATTAAATCTTTGTGAACCTTAGAATATGACTCCTTGAGTAGTTGTAGGCTAAACCATCCAAAGAGTGCCTTAGAGTAAGAGTTTATTATCCCTAGTGGGTTTTGTAGACGAGACCCTTTGGTAAGTTCAAAGAGTTAGGGAACATACGCATACCCTACAACCTTAGACACACAACGCAACTAGGAATAAGGACGTGACAATTCAACCATCAATAGGAGATAATTAAGGAGTAATAAAACCTAAGTAAACACATCTTTAAACTATCATACGAGCACACAATAATTAGACATAGACTACATACACCTTAGATTAGATAATTAGACAAGTAGAGTAATCGGTAGCAATACCAACCCCCAAATCCAAACCCCAAGATTCGTACCTTTCCAATTTCTAAAAAACATAAAAAAGATAAAAAATAATCTTCCTCAACCCCAACCTTAGCGTAGTAACTTCTTACTAGCATTCCTATTCCCCTAGAGAACGATATCAATACCCGTGGCTTACCCTAATTACTACACTACAACGATTAGGTTCACTGCCTAGGGTGTTATAAAACTTGCTCGAAGAAAAGGAAGTTTCCTTGACCCCGAACGACGCGTGTAGCGTTCTCAAGTTTTTGGCGCCGCTGCCGGGGAATAGAATAGCTAGTTAGTAGTCCACCTCGTTTAGGTTTCTTTGCTTGATTCCTATCAAGTAAATTTTTTCTCATTTTTTAGCTTTCTCGTAGTCTATCCCCCTTCTTCGTGACCTTTGTTCGTATCCCCATCATTTTTCATCATGGAAGGTGATAACCACCCACCACTAGATAACCCAACACCAAATAAATCACTGTCACTCAAAACCCAAACCAATGACCAACACAACCGCCGAAGCCGTTATGTGAGTAGAAACACCGACCTTCAGGATTTGCAGAAAGCATTCGATAGTACAATCAGGGATGCTGTTGAGAAAGTAGTCAGCGCCTCTGTAGTTGGCTCTATGATTAACAGTAATTCGGAAGATGGCATGATGAACAAAAATGTGAATGTGGAAGATAGTGCTTACTTCAATCTTTACCCCACTAAGGAAGAGGTTGCTTACCATCAATACATAATCAATAATCCACAATCACCTATCATTAGGATATGCCCAAAGATTAGGAGAGGAAATCCCTGGAACCTAAAAATCCCTTGTATGATCGGATATAGGAGTGTCGACCACGCTTACATAGATACGGAATCTCCCATTAATGTGATGTCATCTGCTGTCTACAATGACATTATGAATGAGCGACTTAATATTAGGAGAGACTCTAAGTATCCAGGTGGAGTTTGCAACTTTGTGGGAAGAGTCAAGGATGTGCATGTCTTTATAGGAAATTTCACCTACCTAGTTGATTTCATGGTCCTAGAAGATGTAGGATGCGTCATTGACTATAGCTTATCCCAAGTAGTGCTAGGGAAACCGTTTGTTGAAACATCTAAATTTAGCCATAACAAGCATGATGGAACGGTTAAGTTTAAGGAAGGAACCGATGAGATCACTTATAGGATGCCTTGGAAAACAAATGAATATGGCCACCTGCCCATTTATGAACGAGACAACATCAAAGCTTTTGAGGATAAAAGCAAGGACGATGTTGAAAAAGGTTATAAATTTATGTGGGAAAGAAGGAGGCATTATTACAAGGATTGCTTGACCCTAGGGCCTAGGTATAGAGTGGATGAAAATTTTGTCAACATGATAGAATTCTCATTGAGAATGCAAAGTGAGGCAACGTAGGAGCACGACTACGAGTCTAGCTACAAGACTCTTAAATAAAGAAAAGCGTTTCGTGGGAGGCAACCCATGCTTAATTGTTTGCTTGTGTGTGTGACATATATCTTTTCATTGATTGTTTATTCTCATGTTTGAATTTGTGAAAATGCTTTATTTTGTCTTTAACCTCGTCTTAATTGCTTATAAAGGTATTTTACATAAGGGATAAGTGTAGGGAGGATTACACACATTTTCAAAAGAAACGTAAACATGAGAATAACAATTCATTAAAAGATATATATGTGTGTTTGTTCGAGTCAAATGCTTGTATCGAGTCATAATGGATGTTTTGCAGAAATTTTTCCAGATTCTAAAGATGTTAATTTTCCAGAATTTTTTCCAGAAAATCGCAGACCAGTTTTTGTCAGGATAACCTGACGGCGTCAGGATTGCAACCTGACGGCGTCAGGAAGGAGTAAAAACATCAGATTACTTTTTCTCGTTTTCTGAGCTACTTATAAATTTTTGGAATTTTCCAGGTCTTAATTTTCCAGAAATTCTGTAAACATCAATTCCACAAGCATTATATCCTAGTTTAAATCGAGTCTTATATATATTATTACCGCCGATTTTACGCGAAGGTTTCGTTTGTTTTCTTCAAGTGTGCAGGTTTAATTTATCAAGAAGAAGTTACATAAGATTGAGGACCTTTTCACGCATAAATTCTTCTTGGAAAGGATTTAACCACTACTTCACACACGGATCCTACCGAGCTAATCAGGGGAGTACTAGTTTCTTTCGTTTTTAATTACCTTCCATTATCATAACTTTGATACTTTCGGGGAACATTGGGGACAATGTTCAGTTTAAGTGTAGGGAGGGAAAATAAAACGGGAACTTTGAAACTATGCTTATCCTTGATTATTTGCTTTGTCCAATTGTAATTGTGTAATAAACCATGAGAAAATGTCGGTTAGGGTAATTTTGGCACCAAATTTGAAATTTTTCATGACATATAGGAGTGGGCCATTAGTCTTAACAAAAGCGTCTAACGGATAAGAAGTTGCATGACTAGCACAAAAACCCTTTACCACCTAAATTCCACCCAAAATGTGAGGATCGCCCTTAGATTAGTAGGAATTTAAAGCATTCATATTTAATGCTTAGAGTGTGAACCGGTAGTATATTAGATTCTAGAACTTGTTTTGTGATGCATTCCGAGATCGCAAGTGAGACTACACTTGTGTAGTTAGGAATAACTAAATGATAAGAGGCATTAGGATAACCCTTGTTTGATACCCGTAATATAATTACTTCTTCCACATTGGTTGAGTAATTCCCCCACACCCTTTGCATTGTACTCATCTTTAGTACACGATACCCCTAGTTAACCCCTCAGAGCCTATCCTTTTCGCGGTTCTCGTGATGTTTCGGATTTCTGGAATATCAATGAAGAGCATTGTTTACACCCCACCCCCAAATATACACCCAAATCGCCTTAGCCTACCCTTTATGCACTCACTTTTAGTGCATTATTGTTATCACCCTAAACCCTTAGTTCAATTATCTAGTTGCTTGCATGAGTTGCTAAGTCGAGTCATATCCTTTGTATACAGTTTTGGGACGATTGGGATTCATGGGAATAGTTAAAGTTTATGAAATGACGGGAAAGGAACGTTAAATTCAAATTCCCTTTGTTTGCATAATAATGTACCCCAAGTGTTTTGATCTTTTCAATTCGGGTCAAATTAGTGTTAGAGTAATAAAAACTCAAGTGTAGGGATGTGCCTATAAATCCCTATCATTTTGATGTTACCGTAGAGGATGGTAGAGTAAAAGTGTATGAAAAAAAAAAAAATCGAAAAAAAATAGAAAAAGAGAAAAGAAAAAAAATAGAGTGTAAAAAAAAAAAAAAAAAAAAAAAAAGACAAAAAAACAAAAAACGGGCTACCATCCTACATCTATCATTTAAATTTATGTTTGTTTGTTTCAGTTTGCTAGAGTCTAGAGTGTCGAGTCTTGGCTTAGCAACGCCATTCTTCGTATACTTGCAACATAAGAGATTTTTGACTTGCCACCACTAAATAGCCTATCCCACCAAACCCTTATTTCCCTACCGTAAGCCTAACGTTACAACCCTTTAAAGACCTCTTTGATAGTCTTTCCTAGGTGCTTACGCCAAAGCGATGAAGGTTTGATCTATTCTCAAGCCTATGGTAATCTATGTACTAGGACCGGTTAATGAGTGTTTATCTTTCATTTCCCATTTGTTATATTTCATATACACCCGAGAGAGATGTGAGTATCCAAACACCCCATGTGAGGTGCTAGTATGTAATTTCCGTGCTTGTTATGACTTTTGCGGGGTTTATATGTGTTGTGGACCGTTTTAAACAAATGCTTCATGACCCCTAACTTATAAATTAATTGGCTAAAAGCACATTTGCTTGAGGACAAGCAAATACCAAGTGTAGGGATATTTGATAAGGTTTTAAAAGGTACCATTTTGAGGGATCGTTTAAGCTCTTATTTGATCACTTTTGTATCCGTTATTGCTTAATATCGTTCCTTTTCACTTTTTAGGTCTCTTGAAGGCAAAATGCTGGAATGGCACTTATTTCGACGAAAAGGCGTGATTATACGAAGAAAATGGCCAAAGTCAGAATCGAGACAATCAAGGCTGCTGGAAACATAAGGTGACGGCGTCACTGCTTATCTGCGACGCCGTCGGAGGATTTTGTGACGGGACAGAAGCCAAAACCCCTATTTTCAAGTGACGACGTCAGGTTATAAAAGAGTAGGCCGTCGCAACTCAGACGGCCTAGATGCAATCCAGACGGCGTCAGAAGCTGAAGAGGACGGCGTCACAAGCATAAGGTGACGCCGTCGCAAGACTAACGTGGCCAAGACGAAACCCTAATGACGGCGACACGACGACGTCACAAAACATAAGGTGACGCCGTCGCAGATGTAATCTTATATATAGAATCCGAATTTTTCAGTATTTGTGTGTAGTCTTTTGGAGTAAAAACCTAAAACCGAACCAAGGCTGTCTTGTACAGTATTTTAGGGTTCCAAACCCTATCTTACACCAAGATAAGTGTTTTACTTCATTAATACAATTATGTCTTTGATTATTTGTGTGTATGCTTGCATGTTCTCCATGTCCGGCTAATTTATTTGTGTGTTTGCTTAGGGAATATGAAACTTGATTATTGAATATTGATTGGTTGTCTCTTATCTTAGTTGACTAATGATCTAGTAATACGATAGGTCATTCGTTGTGTACTTAATGCTTGATTAAATCTTTGTGAACCTTAGAATATGACTCCTTGAGTAGTTGTAGGCTAAACCATCCAAAGAGTGCCTTAGAGTAAGAGTTTATTATCCCTAGTGGGTTTTGTAGACGAGACCCTTTGGTAAGTTCAAAGAGTTAGGGAACATACGCATACCCTACAACTTTAGACACACAACGCAACTAGGAATAAGGACGTGACAATTCAACCATCAATAGGAGATAATTAAGGAGTAATAAAACCTAAGTAAACACATCTTTAAACTATCATACGAGCACACAATAATTAGACATAGACGACATACACCTTAGATTAGATAATTAGACAAGTAGTGTAATCGGTAGCAATACCAACCCCCAAATCCAAACCCCGAGATTCGTACCTTTCCAATTTCTAAAAAACATAAAAAAGATAAAAAAATAATCTTCCTCAACCCCAACCTTAGCGTAGCAACCTCTTACTAGCATTCCTATTCTCCTAGAGAACGATATCAATACCCGTGGCTTACCCTAATTACTACACTACAACGATTAGGTTCACTGCCTAGGGTGTTATAAAACTTGCTCGAAGAAAAGGAAGTTTCCTTGACCCCGAACGACGCGTGTAGCGTTATCAATCATGGACCATGAGGTGAAATGACTTAAGAAAAGTCGCATTCCTATTGTCAATACTCAATGGAACTCTAGAAGAGGTCCTGAATTCACGTGGGAACATGGAGATGAAATCAAATATACCGTTAGTAGATAACATTCACTGAACTTCGTGACGAAGTTCCATTACAGAAGTACCCCCACCTCTTTTCGGAAACATCATTAACTCATAACACAAACTAAATCATGAGGACATGATTCCCGTAACAGGTGGAGGCTGTAGCAATCCGTAAATTTTCATAAGGTAAAATGACTATTTTACCCTTTGACTTTTTAAAGATGACCTTGACTTTGACTTTTGGCTATTTGACTTTTACTATAACGTAAAAGCAAATACTATAACCGGTAGTAACCGGTAATTTCTCAAGTTAAATAATTCACTCTGGTTCGAATTATTACACTCTGAACATTTTGTTCACCTATGGCTATAAAAAATTATTTAAAGTTGTTACTTTATTAAGGGATTGAGTCGTAGAATAGCGACGTAGTTTTCCAAGTGTCCCATTCTGGTACGTGTACTTTTTTTAAGCTGTAGAATAGCAATGTACTTTCCATAAGTGTCCCGTTCTAGTACGTGTACTTTTTTAAGTCGTAGAATAGCAATGTACTTTTCATAAGTGTTCCAATTTAGTACGTGGGATGACGTACCAAATTGGAACACTTATGGAAGTAGGACGTACTAAATTGGAACACTTATGGAAAGTACATTGCTATTCTACAACTTAAAAAAAGTACACGTACTAGAACATGACACTTATGGAAAGTACATTGCTATTTTACAGCTTAAAAAAAGTACACGTACCAGAATGGGACACTTGAAAAAGTACGTTGCTATTCTATGACTCAATCCCATTAAAAATAATTAAAATACCTTTTGTGACATAAATTTTTGATTTTGATAAGAGTTTAAAAATCAGTTTCCAATACCGGAGCAAAACTATTCTGTTTTTATTTTTGGAAATGTTATTATTACATTCATAAAAGATTCTACTTTGAATCACAATTCGTAAATATAAGAGAATGTTATGTTTAACTAGCATACTACCCGCATGATGCGGCAGGATTTGAAATTTTTAGTTGACGATGTTCAATAATTGGTCGTCATACCGAAAAAATTTCATTTAACTTTCGAGATAATTTTTGAAAATATTATTTTTATAATTAAAAGTTATAAAATATTTTTTAAACATTATAAGTTAAAATAAATTAAAAGAGTTGATTATAAAAGTTGAAAGTTTGACTAAATGTATAAGATAAAGTATTAACGAGCAGGTTAACCCGCGCGTTGCTGCGGGAGTCTGTTGCTTTATAGTTTACATGTTTACGGTTTTATAATGTATATCTTTTCAAATGTTGTTCGCGTACTACAAATTTTCAAGAACTAAAACAGTTTCTCGTTATTTGGTAAGTATAATTTACGAAATAATTTTTTGTAGGGGTGTTGAATTTTGTTACTTATTATTTATAACCAATCGTAATTTGGTATATGTTAAGTGTGTAAAAATTATCGCTTTTGTAAATGTGGAGTAATGAATTTTTTTAAAAGTTGTTATTGCATTTATTTGGGTTGAATATTTAGGTTGTTGTCAACTATGCTTGACATACGGATTTTTTTATGTGTAACGATTTTTTCGGGTTATGGTTTCGATCTAGTTTTAGGCGAGTATGTTAAGTGTGTAAATATGAAGTGTGTAAAAATGTTTTTGTCATTGCGGTTTAATGTTTGTTTGGAAAATTTGTTAGTGTATTTATTTGGGTAGAATATTTAGATTGGTCTTAAATATGTTTGATATAGTAATATTTATATTAGTAACAAATTTTGCTACTTATGGTTTGGTCTGATTTTAATTGAGCATATTGTGTGTTTGCTATATATTAAGTGGGTAATAATGTGGTTCTTTGTTTTAAAATATTGGGCTTTTTCTAATAGAGGTGGGCTTCATTTTTTTTTTTTGAGAAATTAAGTCTATGGATAACCCAAGATCTATATAGCTGTTTTTCTAGAAAGCGCAACATCGTTATCTTTTCATCGTCCGTTTAAGAAATTAGGTTTTTATTTTTCACGCGAAGGTTCTTGTTTATGCAGGATAATATTTACTGATCAATCATCGTTAGAATTGATTAAGGTAATTAATCGTCTGTATATGATAGTATATAGATCTACAGGCTGTTCTATTATGGTTAATTGTTTCTTTAGGTTTATCAAATCTGGTAAGTGTATAGCATGGTTGTGTCGCTGCTAAATGTTAATTGTTTGGGTTTTTGTTTTTTGTTTTTGGTTTTTATTGTTTCTCTTAATTTAAACGTAGTATTAGTGTGTGGTGCGTGTGTGTTTGTGAGTTTCTTTTTATTCTTGTGTACAGTAGGTGTTTGTTGTTTATTTTATTTTGAAGATGCTTTAGGTCATTAAAGCATGTGTGTTTTTCTGTTTTGGAATCTGTCATTGGAAAGAGGAGTAATTGGACATTGTTTTCATTAGGTTATCCTAAGTGGATGCTACAGTCTTTTAATTGCCTATATAAGTTGGACTCTTGTTGTGTTACATACTTGTGTCTCTAGTTGGTAATATTTTATAAGAAGCTGTTAAAAAAAATGGTGTTCACTCCAAACCTTGATCAGTTGAAAGAGGAATGCGGTTCGGATGAATTAGACCATGCTTTTAGGTCTTTATTTGTACAGGACCAAGCTGAGAATGAGGAGTTTATTATGTTACTTGGGGAAAAGTGTGATGATGTGCGTCGTCGTATTCAGAAGAGGACTGACTTGCTCGAGGAGGGTCGCAGGCTCAGTGGTTTTCATGGTGTTGCTGCTGCCGTACTTCGATGCCTGGAGGAGGCACAGATTAGGGACCATAAGATCCTTGCTGGATTGATTGGGGTCCTTGATGTGGCCCGTGAGGGAAGGTTTGAGAAGAATCGCCATGTCTTTATGATGGACCTCTATGATTAGGCTAGTGTGGTGTGTGTTTCTTTGATGGTCTCTTTTATGGTGTTTGTGTTTCATGGTACTGTGTTACGTGCTGGTTTAATAGTTTGTTGTTAATCTAGGTTGCCGTGTTTGTAACTTGTGTAAAATATCAATAAAAGTTGCAGTTGTTATTTTGTGTTTTTCTGTAATGGTGTTAAAGGCTGGCCTTTTTTTTGTTTGCTTTGGATATTGGTAATAATGGTTTGTATGTTTTCCGTCAATAGTAGTTGTTAATTTATTGATGTTGTTTATGTGATGGTAGTTGACGTTGGCATGGTGTAATCTATTGAACTGCCTGTTTAGTAAATTTTTTTTGTTCATCTGTGTAATTTGTGTTGTTGGTGATGGTCATCTGTATTTTTGGTGTGTACAGATGGCTCCTCGATGTCCTAAAATGTCAAAGATTTCGCAACAAACTGGTGATAATCGTATTGAGAAGATTCTACATGCTGTGTTTTCTCGCGAAAAAATGGCATATAAGTCTGATTATAAGAATTATACTGAAATGGTTGAAGAGGTGCAGGCTCGTATTGATCATAGGCATGGTCTAATACTTGAGTTGAAGAAGCTTGAGAGAGACTCGGTTATTGATGAGTGCTTGGCTGCTTTAAAGGCTGCGGAGCATGAGGATGTTGGAGAAGTGTCTTGGTTGCTTCAAAGGATCTATGCTGCGGCTTTACGTGCTGGTGAGAAATCAAGGATTAAGAAGAAGCTTAAGAAATTAATTTGATGCTGTTACTTTAACTGTGTTTTGTATGTTGAAATGGTCTGAAGTGGGTAGTTTTTAGGTTAAGTTAGTTGTCTAGATGGTGTAGATGTGGGTGTCATTGTTGTAGCTGGTTGTTGTTGGCATGTAGGCTATATTTTGTAGACGGCTAGCTTAAACTTTCAGTGGTCTGATGGTATGAAGTGAAGTAGACATGTATGTAAGTTAGGTGTGTTAGTAGTGTCTTTTATTGTATGTGTCTTAAGTGTATGTTGGATCGAATGTAGTTGGAACTGAATGTATGTTTATATTAGTATAAATGAAAATATTAGTGTTTATGTTATTTTGTTAGGTATGTTTTTTATTTAACTGATATTACATTATATGCAATTTGTGTATTTGCGTAGTTCAAGTAAATGTTGTATGGATTTTCAAATGGGAAAAAAAAGTGTAAATAATATTAATTTTAGATGTTAACAAATTAGATCATGTGGCAAAATTAGTGCTGGTGATAAGTCTCATTATTTTCATACATGATTGTGTCGGATTCATGATACATAAAGATGGTTGCTAATGCCGTTGATGTAGGTATATGATATAAGAGACTTTGGTGGTCTGTTATTGGTATAGATTACACACTTGTTGGTAATGACTATTTGTCAGCGTCTTTTGTTATGTATATTAAAATGCATACACAGATATTCATTGCATTGATTAGTTATATAGATGAGTTTGCCGTATTCATTATACAAAAAGATGTTTGCTAGTGGCTTTGGTGTAGGTATATGACAAAACCTGTGCATATAGCATTCTGAGTTTTCAAAATTACTGCCACAATATTGTTGTTACATGTTTACTGGAATTTTTTTTGGTTTCCTGATAATTGGTTACAATAATGTTGTAGTCTTAGTTAGAATGAGCATTTGATACTTCTTCAGCTTTTGCATAATAGGGTGTTTCCATATACTATTGTTAAGCGACTGCATTATTTAACAAACTTTTACAAAAGATACAGATATGCAAGTTTGATAAGTTAAGTTGTTGCATCTATGTAAGTCTGATGCATTCTTATCACAAAACAGGAAAGGTTTATTCTAATGTATTACATATGCTAAGAAGTAGTTACTTCTGTTTATTTTTCTTGATGTCGCTTGGGTTATCTTGGAACAGTTGTCGCTTGGAAGTTTTATGTCCGGTTGTTTCTGCTGTAGTTTTTTCTGATGTTGGCTTGGGGCTGCTGACTGTTGGTGGTGGTGTGTTCTCGGCTATCATAGAAAATAATTGGGTTAATCAATAGGGGTGTTTGCATAGTGTAAACATGTATGTGGTTTTCACTTTAAGTTTGTTACCTGCAAGTTCTTCCTGAACTGGTTGTGCTTTGTTTGATTGCTCATTTATCTGAGTAGCAGTTAACTCTGATGGAACTGGTGAAACTAATATGGAAAAAGTAAATGTTTAATAGTTGTTCTTTTTATAAATAATGATGTTAACATGAGGTGTTTTAATATTTTTTTTTAGTTTTTTTACCTGATAAAGATGTATCTAGGTTAGCTATGATTGGTGCATGCTGAGTGGTTTCGTGTGGTTGATCCTTTGTCGCTGATCCTGTTTCAAAAATAGAAAAGAAAAATTGTTTATATGTAAAGGGTAATGCATTTTGTAGACATGTATACAGTGTTTTTTATTAGGTTTACCTGATGCTTTCATTTCAATTTGTTGTGGCGGATCTGGTTTGTCTAAAATCTCGTTTAAAATAAAGCTTGGTGGACCTTGTTTCATAGTTGTGTTGAAATGAAATTGGAAAATATGTGTTTTTCCAACAATGGCTTTTATTGCTTCTGGAAGTTGCTTTGGATCTTTATTTTCGAGTGAGTGAACCAATGAGTTGCATTCGATGCCAACAATGTCATCTGCCTTTGGCGTAAAGCATGTTATCATAACTGTGTCTTTGTTATCAGTTATGTATGCTTTAAAGTTGTATCTGCATGTAGAGAATATGTTATTTGATATCAGTTAAGTTTTTTTATGATTGTTATTCAGTATAATGTTACCTATAATTTGTGGATGACACTATTCCATGAACCCTGCAGTGATAACCGCTTTCATCATCATTGACTTTATTGGTGCATTTGGTGCATGATCTGTAGTACCATTCATGGGATGTGTTGATACTTGTTATAGTTCCCTTGCAGGTAAACCGAACTCCCTGTGTTTTTTTGAAATATTTAAATATCGTTTATACATAAATAGTAGAAAATATATGGAATTTTACATAAACTCACCGCATGAGTATGTGGATTTTCTTGCATCAGGGTGGCGGGAGGAATTGTGTTTCGCATTTTTTCTTGTTCTTTATCTTGGAATCGATATCTAACAATCTCCAAAGGTGGCTTCAGGTTGTGTAACTCTCTGTACCTGTTATACCCATGTGTGATTTTCAGTATATAGGATCACATAAAAGTTATATTTAAATAAGGAAAGAATGTGTAACTTACTCAGTTCGATATTGCTCAAGTTGTGGAATCGTTGGATTTATGTAGAAATATGTTGCTGGCGTTGACGAAAGTTGGAGGTTTTTGTTGTACCGTGAGACTCTACAGGAGCTAACTGCTATGATGATTGGTTTTTACAGTCTGTCTATGGCGTCTTTGTTAAATTTCTCAGCGAGATCACCCCATAGTGTTAACTCAAGAGAGTTGCGGCTGTTTTGTCAAATTTCAAAAATGATTATAATGTTGGTAAGGATTTTAATATATAGAAGGCAACATAAATATTGTTAAATAACTTACTTTAGATTTTGGATTTCAACTTTGCGATGCATCACTTGATTTTTGTTTGGATTCCCAATTTTTTCCTTTTCTCCTGATTTTATGTAACATCCAATATAGTCTGTTGAAGTAATAATATACAATTATTTCAGATTTTGTTTGTGTATATTAATAAAAAAGATTTTTTTTTCATTACCTGTTAGGCTTGGATGTGGCTTTTTGGTCTTGTCTTTTGGATCAATGACTCGGTAAGGTAGCTCATTGTAAGAAATGAAGTCGAAGAAGTGATCTGGGAATCCGATATCTTCTATGACATCAAATTTCATGGCAAATCTGATGAATGCCAACGATGTTTTGTTTGCCAGGGTTTGCTGCCAGTTTTCTGTATCAATACATGCGAACTCTGATATTCGGTATGTCTTTCCAGGTATGACAATATTGGTGAAGTAATTGATGTCGGTTGCATTCATATTTTCCTGTATTGCATTACCCTATTCATTTCACATTATCAGTTGATGGTTATTGTGGATATACTGTTTATTTATTTGCGATAATGTATGTATGACGTACCTGTTTGTCTAATAGAATTGCACGGTAGCCTTTGTCTGTTGTATTTGGTGGGTCTCTATGTATCCATGTTCGGTAGATTTTTGCTTCCAATATCTTCTTCCTGTCCCCTGGTTTTTGGTCTTTGATGTAAGCTTCAGTCATCCTGCATATACAAAACGCATATAATATTTAGTATATGTATCTTAATAAATATAATACATTGGAAATTAACCAAACAATAGTGAATGTTAACAAAAAAATAGTGCCGATGTATGATTATTATTATATAATAATAGACCAAAATAAGGTGGCACAACATAAATAATAACAAAGGAATGTTGAACAACTATTTTTATTATAGAGACCTCTTTTTCATATAGGTTTTTTAAAAAATATTTGTAGACAATATTTTTTGTTGTATTTGGTGGATGTTCAGGGTGTGGTTTAATTAGGATTTTTAATCCGTGCGGTGATGTAGCCCTTGATAATGCAACATATAGTTGCCCATGTCCAAAAATTGGCTCTGGAAGGTAGATGCCTATCTTCTTTAGAGATTGTCCTTGGCTTTTGTTGATCGTCATTGCGTAGCAAAGCTTTACTGGGAACTGTTTCCTTTTAAAAATAAAAGGGTAGTTAGGATCTTTGTGGGTCAGTGGAATTCTTGGAATATACACTTTTTCTCCAATCCTGGTGCCTGTGATAATTTCTGCCTCAATGAGTTTTGACCAAAGATTTTTTATGACCATTCTTGTTCCATTGCAAAGACCACCTCCTAGATTAACATTTCGTAGTAACATGATTGGTGCGCCGATTTTTAGCTGAAGTTTATTTGGTGGCAAACCGGGAAATCTAAAAGTGTTTAGATATTCTGGTGGGTATAACATTTCTATGGCAGCATTATCTTTTCCAATCGGGATTGCCTCGTCCGAACTTATGTATGTCGCACTATCTGCTGTTAGCATTGATAGCACCTTTTCGTTTATATAAATGGCGGTTTCGTTTTTCGGACATACTATTGCCTTTTCCTGTAAGACCTGTGCTGTTGGCTCTTTTAGTGTCTGCTCGTCGTAGATGAAATTAATTAGATTCAGGATACCATTCTAATTATCTTCGATTAGATATTCTTGTGGGACTCTGACCCATGAAGCATCACTTCGTTCTATTTCATCAGGTCCCCAATTTGGCCATCTCCTATATCAATTAACCATGAGGAGAAATCACGTATAGTGTTTCTTTCATGTTCGCTGGCATTGGTTTGTAGCAGCCTCATGTTTACTTTATGCTTGCATACCTTGAAGTGTCGCCATAAATAGGATCTGGCTATTGATGCATCAATTATTTGGGATTTTGATCCTTTCTTTTTAACTGGTAATGTCTGCCTGAAATCACCACCCAACATAACTGTTTTCCCACCAAATGGTTTACTTGAGTTGTTTAAAATATCCCTTAGACTTCTGTCTAATGTTTCAAAACAGCGGCGGTCATTAATCGGCGCCTCATCCCATACTATAAGCTCAGTTTCTTCTAATAGTTTGGCCATATGTGTATTTTTTTAATGCTACACATCGATTCATCAGTTAGTTCAAGTGGTAGTTTGAATCGGGAATGGGCTGTATGACCAGATGGTAAAAGCAAGGAGGCAATCCCTGAAGATGCAACAGCCAGTACTATTCTACCTTCTGAACGCAATGTGTTGATTATTGTTTTCCACAAAAAAGTTTTCCCGGTGCCACCATGGCCATAAACAAATACCAACTGCTGTTTCTTGTTGTGTCATGCGTCGACTATAAGGTTATAAATGGCTCTTTGTTCATCGTTCAGTTTTGCAACAGCATCGTCTGCTTCCTCTTTTAATTCTGTGCGGTTGTAGTTCTTTTCATCCATTAACAATCTGTTTTGTAGCTCGTCTAACAAATATGCTGGAGGTAACATCAAGCCGAACTCTTTAACTGATTTTGAACAGCTGTTTAAAATCATCTCTATTTCAAACATTACGTAACCCTTTTTTTCTGCATCGTTGATGTGCAAATCCTTAATGTGAGCCATTTGTGAAGCCCTTCTTGGTATATCATCTCCCATCCGATCCCAATGTTTTTCCCACAGCTGAATGGGGTCTGCAACTTCACAGTAAAGCAAAATATGAGCAAAGAGTGTACGGAGTTCTGTAGAGGTTGCTGTTAATGCTGCTTCTTCTAGCACTACGTCTCATTCTTTATCATCATCAAGGAGGCCCAAAGCTTGACATGCTGCACGGTATGTAGGAAGGATTCGGTTATTAACAGTACGGACTTCCACAAATGATCTACAACCTTTCTGATGAGCAAGCAGCATACGGAAGTAAAAGAGTTCACCGGCAGCTGGATGAACGTAAACCAATCGACCAACTGAATAATTGGTTTTACGTTTTCGTCGTCTCCATTCTTTTGAAACTCCATACCAAACATATTCTGAGGGGAAATCTAAGTATGTTAAGTGCCTTCCATCTTCATATAGTGTGTTGTATGTAAACCATTCAGTTAATGTTGTTAATTTTCTGCCGTCATCTGTTATTACAGACTCCAATGGTTCTTTGTCACGAAAAGTAATAGTCTGCATGTCTTTGAGGTGGACTGCAAGAATCTGAACTGCTGGTTCTCTATGATGTATAGGAAAATTAAGTATTCATCAACATGCTTCATGTAGACAAATAAAACGTCGATCAATAAAGTTCTGAATCTCGTCTATCTGTATTTTAGGAGTAGCCACTGAATTGTTTGTAGCGCCGATGGGTCTTGTAATGCGTGCAACAATCCTGTCTGTACCTTTTGAGATGTACTTGAATAGATATTTAATCAACATACTCCACCCACAGTATTCAACATTTATGTGGGCATGGAATATAAGACAAAGCAGCCGATTATAAGGCACAACATAACTGTTATCCAATTGGATATCTCCTCTTCTTACACAGTCTGGTGTTTTTCTTCTACGATAATTCACATGTCCCTTTTCGTCAAAGTAAGTGTTCTGATTGTATTTTTTTGGGAATTTTTGCGCACACACCTTCTTGCATACATGGTGCATTTGGTTTCACATTTCCACATGACCCATGTATCATCATATCTGCAACAACTTTATAAGCTTCTGGATCAGATGCTTTCTCAGGTAGTTCTGCCGAAATAAAGTTGTCCACTTGTTCAGGAGTCTGTATCTTGTCTTTTGAATCAATCCATAACAATGTATGACAGTGTGGAAGGCCACGTTTTTGAAACTCAATGGTATAAAGAACTGCCAAAAACAAAAAAATGGTTTTAGTTGATGAGTGTTTTAGTCTGATTTTAAAATTCATAAACGAAGAGCAAAATTTAGAGGAAAATAAAGAACTTAAATTTATTACTCACCTCCAGTACAATGACCAAAGATGTTTTCTTCTTTCAAAATTTTTATAAAATCTTTCACTTTTTGTTCGAAGACACGATCCACTACGTCAGCCCTGTCTGATGGAGTAAGTTCTGGATAGTGTTTCATGTGTCTCTTGATTTCAGGCCAATTGATGTTACATGTAAATGTGATGAAGAACTGTGGATTTCCAAGGACACGACAAATGGCCAATGCATCAAGGTAGTGGCTGTACATGTATCTTGGACATCCAGTAAAGCTTGATGGAAGAATAATTTTTTTCCCAATATCACTGCCAAAGTGGTCTCCTCTTGAAATTGCGTCACAAATGCTAGATAGGCATTCGCTTCGGATAGTATTCTGTTTCGCTCTTACAAAATCAAGGCGATCTTGTTCTAAGGTACAATACACAGTAACCACATATTGTTGGAATAATCTGCCAGTTCTGTAACATATTGGATTTCACATACACATCAAACCATTAACACAAGTGGCGTACAAGAAGGTTTTAGAGAGAGAAAGTTAGAGGTTTAGGGAACTTAGTGAGAGAAAATGAAAGATATTATTATGAGCTCCAACTCTCTACCTTGGGAGGTAGAGAGTATTTATAGTCTTACAATAAAACGCCACACAACGGGCTGTGGATCAGGCATACAATGGGTAAAGACCCGTCCGTCCTCCACGGTGTTACTTAACTAAATACTACATAACATTAAATAACTACGACTACGAGCTTTCTAACGAATATATATACTTGAGGTGACCGACACTTTAATAACTGGATTTACTAAATCCCAACAATCTCCCCCTAAGGGAGGTCACCTCAAACATACATTAAAATTACATAGAAAACAAACGGATATAACATTGAGATGGTTCTTGAGTTCTTGTTCATGTTCATTGTTCTGTAGCTCGTAGTCTTTGATTCTTCATAATTGCATGATTGTTTAATCCAAGTGGAGGTCTTTTACTGATCCACGTGATAATGAGTTTTGAGCCAGCTTTGAGATCATCAGCCACAGTAAATCTCTGACTCATCCATTGTGGTGTTGGTATGATGTGATGTTGTGACATTTGGACCGACATGCTCACATTCTGGATCATGATTTCTTCTTATCAGAGTAGCGGAAGTTTTCTTTGATTCATGATATTGGCAGCAGCGTAGCAGAAGCATGGAGTAAAAATATCAGAGTCATTGATGCACTAATCATGATTTCTTTGGAAATGAATGTGATGTGTGAGCATGCGGCAATGGATTGACCGCTCCATTCTGATCAGCTGCAAACGTCGGGGCGTACCTGCATACAACAGTTAGCAATAAAGTGCACGAAAGTGTCTTTGAACACTTTCGTTGAATTGAGGTACACGGCCCACGGTTCCCCGTTGATCAGTACAAGTACTGCCTGTGATCAGGTATAATTCCGAGGAATTTCCTTGACAGGGTTTCGCAGCTGCTCTAGTTGTTCTCAAACCGGAACGTCTCAAAGAAGACAACACGGAGTGAGTGAATCAGCGAATAAAGATTCACTGATTGATGAAAAAAGATTTGAAAAACAATTGGGTATCGCTTAATAGAAATTGTTTTTGCAATACAACGAAGGTTTTAATGAAAATCAATTATCAATCATAAACACCTTTTAATTTGAAATATTCGTACACGGTCGATGTGCTAAAGAAAAAGAGTTTTTAAGCACAGCGACCGGTTTTTCAAAGGTATCCGTCAATCCATAACCTGAACCAGGATTGATTCAAAAGATTGTATCGCCCCATTGTTTCTGTTCAGTTGTCACATGGTTGATCTATTGGATAGATCTCACATGCCACCCACCAGGAGCTTGTTTGATGATGGCTCCAGAAGGCTTTCCATCTTCATTGTGAATATGTTTGCATATCACTCAGATGTTCTGGCAATACCACAAGGATACTGCGTAGGACTCAAAAGATATTATCTCTCTTTCCACATTGTGTGAAACAGAGAGTCTTCATTGAAAGTGTCCTAATGAGATTTATTGATGATCTCGTGGCTCTAGACTCAATTTAGTGCATATTTGGATCCTGTATCAGAGACTAGGGAGAGGGTCTCCTTCTTCAATATCAACAATCTCTAAAAGAGAGTCGATAGATTATGTAGGTTCCCCGTGAGAATGAAACAAGTCCTTTTAAGAGGAACTTGAGTAGTTTGGGAAGTTAAGTGCAATGCGTCACTAGGTCCATGACGTCTTGTCTTCAATATCAGTGTTACCTTGGTAACCACCAGTAGCATATGAATTGAACCCGGTTTCTGCCCTAAGGTTGAATAAATGGAGGGCTATTTGTTTTCACCCTTTTTTCTCATTCAATTCTTTTTAATTCTTCAACCTCTTCAGTGCTTACCGAGACTTCATAACTAGAACCTTGTTGGGTTTATTCCAGTACTAGCTCAGTCTCAATCCGCACTCTTTCCATATCTCATTTTTCTCCTTTTATCATCATACCTAAGAACTCTACACTAACTAGTGGATAGTCCCTGGGTATATCCCTCCGGTTCTGGCGGATCATGGGAACAAATACCTAACCTTATCATCCTTATATCACCATACATAATGTAAAGTTGGTCGGTCTGTTTGGTATTGTTCATCTGCCATTGGAACCAATTGAAAACCATTTGAAAATCAATCCAGATGCTTGTGATATATTATCAAAGAATTTTACACCTGAATTGTTTTTGATATTTTTAGAAAAAGAGCTCCCCCTCAACATGTGCATCATGTATTTGAAATCGTTTAGCACACGGAGGCAAGAGGAAGAATTAACTTCTTTGATTTCCATTATCTAAAAGATATCAACATCACTTCCCTTATCAAATCAAGTAGATAAAGCATTTTGGAAGGATGAGGTTTTCACAAGTTTGCTCCCCCTCAATATGTGCCTCGAGGTTTAAAAGAGTTATGCACATATTAGAAGGAACCTGCACTTAGAGATAATTCAATCACGTTTCAATAATTTGAGGTTTAAGATAGATGCTCCCCCTCAACATGTGCATGGAAAATTTGAAATCGTTTGTCACATGCGGGGAGGATAACTTGTACATCCTTATAAAACCATTTACCGAATCATCAGTATAAATCCAATTTAAATCACAAATTCTCCCCCGATCACAATTATCAAATCATTGAGATTTGTGATCTCTGTAGATTTAAATTGATTTTGAAAGCTTTTAAGGAGAATTGTGACTAGATAATGAAAACGTTTTAACTGATAAGGATCGAATTTAGAGACTTTAAACTCCATTGATTAAACATGCATGATTATCTTTTGAAAACATAATAGTAACCAAGGTCTGGTACCATTGTTTGAAAAATACACTTTTTGATTTAATTGAAAAATCATTCTCCCCCTCAATCAATGACATAAGTTGTTGATTGAGAGATAGATATTTTTGACAACTGTTAAGTACAGATAATTTTCAAAAATTGAGTCCGAGTAATTTTTCAAAGCAATTAGTTTTCATTAGATAGTTGGTGATTGTTTTATAGAATCAGAGCATGAGATTTGAAAACCAATTTAAAGCATGGCTCTGTTCTTTCATTGAAGAGCGGGTTATTGCTTGAAATGACAATAAACCATATTTTTCACTTTCTCCCAAAAATATTTTTTGATTTTTTGATTTTTTTTGAGCATTCGAACAATATCTAAAGTCCCGTGTCATTCTTTGAATGACAACACAAAGATCGTAGATATATATCGAATCGAGAAAAATGAGACAAAAATGACAATAATTTTTTTGAAGATTTTCGAGTTTTTCAAATTTTTATGGATTTTTTGAAAATTTTATATTTTTCTATTTACTTTTTGAAAGTTTTGAAATTTTGTATTTTGTTTTTGAATAAATATATACATAAGATAGATGAAAAAAGACCTTTACTCCTCGTCTTCCTCCTGAAGACGTTTGAGTGTTTCTGGTTGAAGGCTTTTCATGCCAAGTCGTGGAAGAATAAACTCAAAACGTTCTCTTGGAAGAGCTTTGGTGAAGATGTCTGCTAACTGGTATTCTGACTTCACAAAATAGAGTTCCACCACACCGTTTTCCACTTGCTCCCGGATGAAGTGATGTCGAATGTCGATGTGCTTTGCTCTTGAGTGTTGAACATTGTTGCATGAGAGAGCAATAGCACTTTTATTATCACAATACAGAGGGATTTTGTTGAAGTCAAAGCCATAGTTAGATAATTGGGATCTCATCCATAGGATTTGTGCACAACAAGATGACATGGCTATGTATTCCGCCTCTGTAGAGGAAATAGAAGTACTCATTTGCTTCTTTGAAGACCAACTCACAAGCTTATCACCCAAAAACTGAGCACCTCCTGACGTACTTCGACGAGTATCTTGACATCCTGCATGATCAGCATCTGCATAGGCTGTTAGTGACATACCGGTGTCCTTCGGGTACCAAAGTCCCATATTGATGGTACCTTGGAGATACCAAAAGACCCGTTTAACCGCCTCAAGGTACTTTTTAGTAGGCTTAGACTGATATCTAGCACACATGCACATGGCGAACAAGATGTCTGGTCTACTAGCTGTGAGGTACATCAGGGATCCAATCATACTGCGATATCTCGTTTGGTCTACCATGATCCTTGAGTGGTCCTCATCAAGCTTGGTTCGTTCAATCATGGGAGTGTCAACGGTGTCACATGAGACAAATCCAAATTTCTTTAAAATCTCATTTGCATACTTAGATTGATTTATGAAAATGCCTCCGGGACTTTGTGAAATTTGTAATCCCAAGAAAAATGACATTTGTCCCATCATTGACATTTGAAATTTAGAACCCATTTCATTTAAAAAACGGTCACACTCATTGGGGTCAGTCGAGGCAAAGATGATATCATCAACATAAATTTGAACGTGAATTAAATGTTTGCCTGACTTCCTGGTGAACAATGTTGGATCAACTGCTCCTTTGCTGAAGCCGGTAGATACAAGAAACTTTGATAGCGTATCATACCATGCCCTTGGAGCTTGCTTTAAACCATAAAGAGCCTTCTTCAAATGATAAGCGTGAGTAGGATGCTCTGGATTCACAAAGCCTTCAGGTTGGCTGACGTAGACTACTTCTTTAAGATCTCCGTTCAGAAGTGCCGTCTTTACATCCATCTGATAGACTACCATATTCTTACTTGCAGCATTAGCCAAGAATATTCTGATTACCTTGATTCGAGCCACAGGAGCAAATGATTCCTCAAAGTCTATACTCTCCTCTTGACGGTATCCTTTTGCAACTAATCTAGCCTTATTTTTCAGAACATCTCCATGCTCATCAAGTTTCACTTTGAAGATCCACTTTAGAGCAATGATCATAGCACAGTCTGGAGCGGGTACTAATTCCCATACATCTAATCGATCAAACTCATGAATTTCTTCTTGCATGGCATTGAACCAGCTGTCTTCATTCATGGCGGTTTTAACATCTTTAGGTTCGATCTTAGAGAGTATTGAATTGAAGAAGCACCATAAGGCATCAGTAGCAAGTTGTCTTCAAGTGGATACACCACGAGAAGGGTTTCCAATGATGTTGTCCAATGGGTGATCATGTGTCCACTTTCTAAGGTGTTCATGTGGTTGTTGTTGTGGAACTGAAGTAGCAGAGTTTGGATCTCCTGATGAAGATGGTTCTGATGATGATTCAGGAGCAAATATGTTTTCAAATGGAGCATCTTTAGGAGTAGCAAAGGGATTTAGTTCATCATGGGAACCAAAAGCAATTCCATGATGTACACTCGGTGATTGAAGGTTTGTTGATGAGACAGATTGATCAGCAGCAGGTGCTTCTTGACTTAATGATATCGAAACTGAAGGGTTAATTTCATTGACAGGGATAGAAGCAGCCTCTGTTGATGTAATTGAAGGATCATTAGCACTTGGCTCATAAAGTTCATCAAACATCGGATCAAACAGTTTCTTCAAATCGTCTTCTGACGGAGGTACATATGGAGTTACTGGTGAGGAGTTTGGTACAAGAGATGAACCAATGGGACTGTTTTGAAGTGCGGGTCCAGAACTAGATTGTCCAGGAGCCATATGCCCGGTCAGCTCATCGAACGTAACGTGAATAGTTTCCATTATATCTCGAGTTCGTTTGTTGTAGATTCGGTAACCCTTCTTGTTTGATGCATAACCAACAAAAACTCCAATATCCGCCTTAGCTCTTAATTTCCCTAAGTCTTGACCATCATTCGTAGGATAGCACAAAGCACCAAACACACAAAGGTGGGAGAGTTCAGGTTTTCATTTATGGACAAGTTCATATGGAGTTTTGTCATGAGAGGTGTGTATAAGGGAACGATTTTGGGTGTAGCAAGTAGTGGCAATGGCTTCAGCCCATAGAAACATTGGAACTTTTGAATAAATGAGCATTGTTCTTGCGGCATCCACAAGAGTTCGATTTCGTCTTTCAACTACACCGTCTGTTGAGGAGATCGAGGAACGCTTCTTTGATGACTGATTCCAACACTTTCATAAAACTGCATTAAGTCTTTGTTCACAAATTCTGTGCCATTGTCTGTTCGAACAATTCTAACTGTATTGTTGAGTCGAACCTGAAGCTGTTTGATAAGTTTGATGATGACATCCGGAGTTTCATCCTTTGTCCTTAGAAACTTCACCCAAGTAAATCGAGAGTAGTCATCAACAACTACTAGAATGTATTTCTTTCCATTTATTGTTTGCACTCTCATTGGTCCGCACAGATCCATATGAAGGGTATGAAGAACTTCCATTACTGAGTTTGTGGGTTTTGGTTTGTGAGCATATTTCGTGCTTTTTCCCAATTGGCAAGCTGAACAGAGATGATCTTTTTCATATTTCAACCTGGGTAATTCTCTGACAAGATCCTTTCTGGAAAGGTTATTAATTGTGCCGAAGTTCGAGTGATTAAGACGACAGTGCCATAACCATGACTTTGTTTTCGAAGCCTTTGACAGCAAGCAGATTGGAGAGGACTTCATCATGTCTTCGATAGATATGGTGTATAGATTAGAACCACGGGTTCCTCTTAACAATTCTACACCATCAAGTTCTCTAACGAAACAAGTATGCTTTCTAAAAGCCACTTCTAGATCGGAATCACAGAATTGACCGACTGAAAACAGATTATGACCGAGTCCTTCAACGTAATATACCCTGGAGATTACACTTTTACCCACAACATAGTCTCCATAACCCATAATAGCACCGAAATGGTCGTTCCCGAATCTAACAGTCCTGATGAATTTACTCACGAAGTTCAAGAGCCGCGACCGGTTTCCAGTCATATGCTTGGAACAGCCTGAGTCCAGGTACCACAGAACAATTTGAACGATCTGCAGTTGAACACAGACAAGAATGGATAACTGGATAATTGGGAACCCCATGCAATAATGGGTTCCACTTGGTTAGTAACAGTGATTGGAACACCCACATCAGAAATAGAAACATTCATATCAGAAACTGAAGCAATGGAATGATTATGAATAGATGCAGTACTAGTGTCCATATTTGCCCTATTCAAAATATGTTCACTTCTTAAGGGAATAATTCTACCAGTAGGCATCCATTTTCTAGTGGGCATTGTCAGATTAACTTTATGGCCAACAGGTATCCACTGATAACCTATCTTACTAAATGTTCTTCCTGTGGGCTTCCACTGTTTTCTAACTTTCTTTTGCCTTTGCCTTTTTGCCTTCTTAGCATGATGTTTTGCATTAACAATATTAACTGGGGATTTGACAGCATTAGACAAAGCATTCACACCACATTCATGATTAATAACAGAACTCAAGCAGACATCATCACAAGGTTTTCAAATAGTATCAGAATTCGAATTAATTACAGTACGCCTATGGCTAATACTAGAATCAACACGATTCGTTTTATTCGACTCAAACTTAAAGTTCCTAGGTTGGTCTTCTACTCTCTTCCAATGCACATTCTTAGCTTGCGAGGTCCTATCATTCCTTGTATTGTCTTGAGACTTTGACCTGCTCGCTTTAACGTCACTGATTACTCCTGTAGAGGGAATAGGAACATTAGTTGGTTTTGCTACTTTCTGCATTACCTGTTTAGATGAGCTGGGATCTGAACTACTTAAAGGCACACTGAAGTTCACTTTCTTAACACTAGAGGTGTTGGGATCTGAACTTCTTGAAGGCACACTAAAGTTCATGTTAATGACATTGGGCATAGAATGAATTTCATACTTGGCACTAGGCATAGAACAAGGAATCAAAGGATTGACTTGCTCACCTAAGGATTAAGGGCATGTTGCAATTAAGCATTCTAGAAGTTCTTGAGATCGTTTGGCATATAAGCATGCATGACCAATAGCATTATCAAGTGGTTTCTCTAATTTATCCTCTTCTACAATCTCACGGAGACATTCTAGGCTGTCCTTAAGGTATGAGAAATATGTTTGAATTGCCAGTTTGTTATTCCTAAGATGAGGAGGAACATATTTCACAAACAAAGCATATTTATTACAGACATGCACCTTTGAAGCATCATTCTCCCCAGTGGTCATTGGCATTTTCCCTTTTGCCTGACTCTTCAGATTCTCAATTTCTTTTTGCAACGAGGTTATTTTTTCATTATTTTTGTTACGAGTGACTTTTATTGACTCAAATAACTCATTGAAATGACGTTTAACCTTTTCATTTTCTTCTAGAAAACTCTCATTTTCCTTTTGTAAAGAATTAACTAAGTTTTGAAGATGAAAGTTTTGAGAATTCTGAGAATCTAAAGGAGGAGGCATTTGGGAGCCAGTCACATTGTTCTTTTCACCCTTTAATTGAGAAATTTGGGCTTTCAATTTTTTGATCGTGTTACGGTGAGCTTGAATCTGTTCATCACGTTTGTTTAATTCAAAAACTACATCAAACTCTGGAACATCCGAGGATATCTTGATATTTGAGGTTTTAACATTTTCTTTGAGATGTTGATATTTAAGTTGCAAATCAAAATGTTCAACTTCTAGTTTAGAAAGATGTTTTACCAAATTATCGTGATCATCCTGATCAATTTTCTCACTTAGTTCAGAGTTTTTGATTTCAAGCTCAATGACACGATCATGGGAGACTTTCAAAGCAACAGACAATTCATGAAATTGAGAAGGAGTAATAGAACAATTAGTAGCAGTGTAGAACACATCTTGAGAGATACATTCAGAAATCAGATTCTCATTTAAGGTATGCAAGTTCTTCCTCTCAATCTCATTATATTTTAATGCTCGCTCATAGTCACTAACCTCAACTATCATTGCATCAAATTCCTTTTTCATTCCTTTAATATCAGTATCTATCCCCTTTTTAAGACTCTCGAAATGATCTTTTAGAAGTTTAAAGAAAGGCATGACCTCAGTTAAATAGCATTCTTTTGTTTGTTCAAAACCCCATTCCCCTTCAGTTATCCCAGTGGGTGTGATCCTTTTCTTACACGTTTTCTCAAAATCGACAAATAGTTGAAAAATCACATATTGACTGATTAAGGTCTTGCTCTTAGTGGCAATAGTCCTAGGAACTAAATGCATTGGTGTATTTGGAGGATACACAGTTGCTGCAGGCATTCTCCTAAGGGGAGGGTTTGTTTCAACAATTTTTTCTGCTTTTAGCTTATCTAAATCCTTTTTCCAGAACACTTGTTCGGGTGTTAACAACGTCTGAGGCTTAAACTTGTTCAAGGAGATCCAATTCTCTTTCTTGTAATCAGGGGGTGTGATAGTTATTTTCTTCTCTTTGCATTTAGGATCATCTAGTTTCTTGTTCATCTTTTCCTTAGTAACTTCATTTGATTTCTTATCTTCCTCAGTGCACTCAGCGCAACTAGGTTTCTGTCTAGGCTTAAGGATTTCATTTCCATCATAGATTACACTTTGTGCAGCCTTTGCTATATTACCATACTTAGGATTGGGCTTACCTATAATGGGAACACTGTGCTTATCGCTTAAGACTCTATGCTTAGTGATCATGTGAGCAGTCTGAATGGTATTCCCTTGTATGTACAACTTATTTTCAAGCTTGTTCTTCAATGTTTTTAGATTAGAAAAGTCATTCAAAAGTTTTGATTCCTTAGCATGAAATTCCTGTTTAAGCACTTTAACATTATCTTGAAGCTCTTGCTTTTGCTTAACCGTTTTAGAAAAATTTTCTTGTAAGGAGTTTAACTCATGTTTTAACACTTCTTCTCTAAACTTACTTTTTCTAATAATTGCACACATTTGGTCATCCATTTCCTGCTCACGGGTAGTTAACTCAAACTTAGCACGTTGTTCATAAATGGCAACTCGTTCTTTATAGGCATTAAGTTCAGAAGTAACAGAATCATCAGGGGCACAAGCAGTGTAGGCATCAAAGACACAGTCATCATTGACTGCAGAGGATGCATCACTTGGTACAATCACACTCTCACTTTGTTTCACATATTGATCATATGGGACAACATTGATATTACCCATATTTTCGATATCTGACTCAATAGTTTCAGTTGATTGTACTTTGTCATGCATCTTTTGCTTATCAACATCATCGTATAGTTTTAATACCTCTGAGATGATTTTGTCTTTGGATGGACCAGCTTGCTGTGACGAGGGGACCTTTGGAGAGACCATTGGAGAGATGCTAGCCATGAAAATTATTTGTGCAGTAGGTTCATCATCGACATCAGAGTCGTATGCATCACAGTCGGCGACTTGAAAATCATTTTGATGATTGTGACCTATCTCCTGTATCGGCTGTTCATCAACATCAGCATCATATGTCTTGCCATTGCCCTCAGCAAGAAACAACAACTCCTCTTCATCCAAAGCTGCACCATTATCCTAAGCTTGTACGAGCAGCATCTTATCTCTGAAGTATTCTGCATTCTGTGGATGTTTTGGAGATGTGCAGTTCCTAGCAATGTGTCCCTCACCACCACAGTTGTAGCATTTGACAGGCTTTGCTTGACCCTGGTTTCCATTCCTTCCCCTATTCTGATTTCCCACATACCTTCCACCTACTCCACCTCTTCCCTGTTCATATTGCCTTCTTTGAACTGGTTGCACAATAACTCTTCCATCTCTGACAGTAGCTTGATTGTGTGGATTGGATGCAGTTCTGAGGTTGTTGTTGGTGCTTGGTAGAGTGTTCATGTTTTGACTAACCATGAGAGACAGTTGGTTGATAAAGTTTTCCATGAGTGTATTAGAGTCTGGAGGCTTATATGATGTGTCGGGAATGACTTGTGAAGCTTTGGTTGTAATCCCAACATTGGTGTAAAATGCAGTTGAATCATTTGATGAACTTGTTTCTCCCTGTTTTGTTTTGAACTGATTGAGGATCATTTTTTCAAACATGGCATATCTCTCATTCTGAAGCAGGAAGGCATATAGTTGCTCATAGTTTGTATTCTTCAATCCTTTGGTTAGCTTCACAGAAGTGAAAAATTTGTGCCACTCAGGATTCATGTTGTTTACAAACTTAGAGTTCAGCTGAATGTTTGGCATAGTCATTTTGATGTTCCTCATGTCGTTCACAAGCTTATGGAATCTCACATAGTATTCATAAACACTCTCAATAGGTTTCATCTTGAAGTGCTCAAACTCATCATATAGTTGTGATTCTCTGTCTTCAACGGTTAATTCAGAACCTGAGAGAAGCATTTTGACATTATCCCATACAGCTTTTGCTTCAGTGTTGTGATTGATAAGCTTGTAGATGTCTTTTGGAAGACCTTGAAGTATGATGTTAGAAGCCATGATATCAGCATCGAATCTCTTTTTCTCCTTATCATTGAGCTCATCATATGTCTTTGGTCTGTCAATTCCATAGATCATTGTTCCATCTGCAGCTGTATCCATTAAGTCTCTAGTAGTCTCAATCTGATAAGGTCCTTCATCGATTGACTTGAGAATATCAACTCCGTTTTCTTTTCCCAAACAGTACAATCGAATTCGCTGTGCCCATGTATCATAATCAGTTCTGTCAAGCATTGGTGGACGTGTATCTGACCCTGCTGCTTGAACGTCCTCAGCTACGGAAGAGATAGTAGGAATGATGTTTGCCATGACTACAAGTTCCACGGGATTTTACTATTCTTTGATTAAACCGGGAAATTGATTCTTTCACGGGATTTTACTAAACCAAAAGAACAACCGTAAGAATGTATCACGAAGAAGTAACAAGCCTAAAATATGCAAGTAGCTAAACACACAACTCGCTTAGTTATCAACTCGCTAAACAACCAACTCGCTCTAGGAGACAACTCGATTAAAGAATCAACTCGCTAAATAGCCAAGTCGCATTAGCATCAACTCGCAACACAATCAACTCGTTTAATGAATCAAGTCGCTAAATAGCCAACTCGCTTTAGTATCAACTCGCAGCACAATCAACTCGCAGCACAATCAACTCGCTTAATGAAACAACTCGCTTTAGGAATCAACTCCCTTAATAGCTAAGTCGCTTTATAACTCAAGTCGCTTAAAGAAACAACTCGCTTAGAACCCAAGTCGCATAAAAACTCAACTCGCTAAATAGCCAAGTCGCATATACCAACTCGCATCCAATAACACAGCAACACGCTTAGAAGAACAAGATATCCGAGACTCAACTCGCTTCGTACAAACTTCAAAAATGCCCACTTTATCAATCAAAAACAACTAAACCACAATGATTTGATCCTTCCAATTCACAACATAAACACATATGATGATCCTAAACACAAAAGTACAAGCAAAATTTAAACTTTAACACTAGAATTTGTCCAAATGAATCAAACTCTCCTAAACCCTTAATACCCCAAAAACCTTATGAAATCCACCAAAACAAAGAGCATGAACGATGAGTGATCAAACCATGGCTCTTGATACCAATTGTAACATATTGGATTTCACATACACATCAAACCATTAACACAAGTGGCGTACAAGAAGGTTTTAGAGAGAGAAAGTTAGAGGTTTAGGGAACTTAGTGAGAGAAAATGAAAGATATTATTATGAGCTCCAACTCTCTACCTTGGGAGGTAGAGAGTATTTATAGTCTTACAATAAAACGCCACACAACGGGCTGTGGATCAGTCATACAGTGGGTAAAGACCCGTCCGTCCTCCACGGTGTTACTTAACTAAATACTACATAACATTAAATAACTACGACTACGAGCTTTCTAACGAATATATATACTTGAGGTGACCGACACTTTAATAACTGGATTTACTAAATCCCAACAAGCTCTAAACAGCAATCCATATTGATCAAAGCGTTCATGCAGTTGGTATGCATAGTACTCATTCATAGATAGTTTTGTCCGTTTCTTTTTTGAATTACCACCCCGTAGCGTCAGTTTCGTATTATAACTTGGTTGGCCATATATAAATAGGAGAGGAAATTGTAGAGACATATATGAGCTGTGAAGCTTGTTGATTCTTTGAGGTCCCCTGTCTCTATATTCTATGATTAGATCATATTCTGTGCGGCTGACTGGGCCATTTTCGAACACTATTGCTCTAAGTGTTCCAGTAGAAGGTAGCTGATACTGCTGCGCGCCAACAACATTATACAATTGAATTTTTAGCTCTGGGACATCTCCTTGACTGCATTTGTTTCTAGCCGTTCTAAATATTTGAACTAACTCATTGTGCTCATCTAAGATTTGTATCAAATTTTGCACAACCTGAGGGCTTAGGTTGCTTTTCTCTTGGCCACCAAAAGGCTTCATTCTGTTAGCGACTTCATTTTCTGTGTCATAGATGTAAAGTTGCAGAAATTTAGGATCTTCATTACTTTCTGGGCACAACGTTCCTATCCAGTGGTAAATTTGACCTGAAATCTTGAACACATAAGGCCCTCGTCCATTGTTTATTGAGTCATCAATTTTTGCTCCAAACGATGTCATACTGAACATCTGGTTATATGCGCGGATATTTTCCAAAAAGTGCTTATCTTTAAATAATTCTCTTACATAGTAAGGTGGATCCAATTCTTCTTTAAGATACACTTGCCCTGCTCCGCAACAACGGTTGTACTTTACTGTATTGTTTGTAGTTCCTTTCAAGCGTTCTCCATACCAAAATGCCGCATTACAATATTGACATTTCCAACAGCAATCTCCCAAGCATTTTATATTATGGACAATGTTATATATGATTTTTTAATAATAGGGTAGTGAATTAGGATAGGAATTTTTTATGATTTTATCTATTATTTTATTATACCTTCATTATATGGAAATTCTTGCTGACTCTTGATAGATTCAATTCTACGTTTTTTTTTATGTTGCAATGGTTTTTGAGTATCTATTGAAGTTTGTTGCCCTCTTTGTCTTTTGTTTCCTTCTGTTCTGTGAGATGCAGATGTAACATCAGTGCTGGTTGAATGTTTTTTTTTTCTTTGTATTCCTGGTTTGTCATTCCTTGTAGTTTTTTCATCAGGTTGCCTTTGTTTTCCTGTTTTATTGTGAGGCAATAGTTATGTCAGTATGATATTAAGAGAATTGAATATTGTTAGTATATATGCGAAAAATTGTATTTATATAAAGAACTCACCTTTGGTATTAGGAAGCTTTCTTGTAGATACTTGGCTGTTTTTAAAACTCTCTGCAATTTCTTTTTAAATGTACATTTCTAATGTTTTCTTCATCCATTGTAACTGCATAAAATGAGTTTACAAATGTGTAAGTACTATTTGAAATAACTTTGTAGTTATTATTTATGATTTATAAAGTATAGAATTTGTTACCATTATGTTTATTCAAGGTTGATGTTGTTGCAGATGCAGCATCAAAAAGAGCAGGGGCATAACTTGTATGAGGCTGCCGATCGCTTGCAAATGTTTAAAATTCCATACAGTTAAGTCATCTAGCAATTTTGCATGCAATAATAATTTGAAAATACTAAATTCGATGACAACTGACCATAAGCATCTGTAAAAGCTGGCATTCCTTCATATGTTCGATAATCGTTGGAAGGGCCTATGTATATATCGTTGCCTTTATCGTTATAATTGTCGGCTTTGTTCCCTTTTTCAGTTACGCCAGAAAAACAGTTTCCTTTTTTAGAATTGCAGCTGTCTGTATGTAATTCTGGAAAAAAATGAGTTTGTAAGAAGTCAGTATCATTTTTGGATATTTAAATTAGCATATTTAATGAAGCATAAAAGGTATGACTATTATTCTATTGTGCATTTATTACTTAACTAAATAGCAGGTATCTTTTTGTTAGGGTTTCCTTCATTGAGCCCAACATTTAATGTTTTTTAATATATTGTATAGCAATATTTAGTTCCATTTATGATATTTGATTTTTTTTTTTTTAAATTTAGGTTAGCTTACCATAAGTGACATCTTCAGCTTGTGTAGACGCCTGAATACAACAATCAATGCATACATAACGAACGTGTACATAAGTAGGTGTTCCACCTTGTTGATTTGCATTAATATGATAACACATATACGGATCTACTGAAGTTTTAAGACAACAGTTGTTTTGTGTGCAGGTACGATCATTTGGTACTCTATCTGCATTAGACAAATGCAAATCAGGTACCCGTATGCTTGTTATACATATTAATCACGTAACTCATTTAAACATAATAAGTAAAATAGTAACTGACCGTAAGCATTTGTAAGTATACCTTGTCCACATGGTTGAATAATATAGTCATTATATACAGCACCATCATATACAACATTAGGTGTAACATGTTCCTGATTTAGATCAATAGGATAACACATATAGGGAGCAACTGTAGTATTATAAGAAGACTGATATCGTGTATAGGATTGCTCATCTCCCAGTATAGCTGCATTAAGTAAATCGAAAATCAGTTTTCCATATATCTGATATACATAACGTTGATGATGTAATTGAAAATTACCTTTCAATTTTTTGCCATTGTTGATTACAACCGAATTACATGGACCAACTTTACGTTTGTGCTTCCCATTTTTATAGCTTTCTTCATTCTGGCATTTAGTGTTGGCAGAATACGTAGACAAATTGTCTTTTTTTTTGGGATACATTTAAAGATGCAGTTGATGTTGTTTTTACAGTTTGTGCTTGATTATGCAATGCATCAGTATTTTCACTTGTTATTTTTGAATTTTTTTTTTTCATACTTTAGTATATCTAAGAACAAATGTGCAGAACTAATGATTGTAAAGAAAGGAAGCAATATGACTGCGTAAAAATAACGGAAGCAGCAAATATGTAACCAAATATAAGTTCACATATATTTTATTTTGCAGGTTAACATCAAGTAACAATGTTAGCATAGCTAAATTTGCTGAATACATTAGGAATTTCTTAACAAAGAAAAAGTAAAAGATTTCTCACCTATTTTGGTATCTTTGCAGGTTCTTCTTGTATGTAAAACAGTGACAATCTTGCAAGAGCTGTTGTGATGAAGAAGAGAATGGCAATGTATAGAAGTTTCTAGTTTAATATGATAGATTGAAAATATACATTCTCTATAATGATAGTACCATGTGTATTTTAATGAGCATGTATATGTGGCATACGTATTGTGGAAGTTGCATTTAATGTTTACTTATAACACAATTTTCTAGCCTAAAGAAACGGTGCACTGTTCATTCGGGACTGTAGCAACAACCTTGGTAGCCAATCATAGGCTGCCTAGTGTAACAAATGTTGCTAATAACATTGAAACAACCAATAGAATTTAAGATTATGATACTAATTACCATATAATACACTTGCTTTGGTTCACTCTCCCAATGCCTTTTAGTATATATTATAATTAAGTTTTAAGCTGTAGGGGTATAAAAGTCAATTCTCATTTTAAGACTTTCAAGAAAATGGTAGAATTATTATAAGGTATAGTAGAATACCCGCGCTATGGCGGGAATTTTAACAAAAAAGGTCACGCGTAGATAAAGCGGTATTCAATAATTATAGCAAACAATTATATTGGGTTAACCTTTACTATTACTTGATATATCATTACTAACAACATCAACTTTATAGCCTTTTAAATTGTAGATTGAAATTTGTGTATAAAGGTATAATAATGCATTGATGATATAAAATATTAAATGAAATAAAAAGTTTTTTTGCAAAATTGTATAGATAATGTTTATGAGACTTTCATCTTGAAAGGAAATTTAGTAAATGGAATTTTGCATTAAGGAAAAGTTAGTAAATGGAATTTGATTTGGTGTATATGAATTTAATTTAAAAAGAAGTAAGAAGGGCAAAAATGATATTTTGCATTTTGAAAATTTTAAGACTTTCATCATTATAAAGGTTTATAGATGTTCAAATCATTTATGCATGTAATAACACTAGCCGAGTACTCGCGCCTAGCGGCAGCGGTTCTTAGCGGCAGATAATTAACAATATGCGATATTGTGGTAAATGTTTCGTAACATACAATAACTCAACTGAATCAAAAATTCTTAATATGTATCAAAGAACATATAAAAATATTTATTGAAACTGAAAATAAAATATTACATCAATTATGAGATAACTAACAATGCACGTTACTCGTCGTGTAAAATTTCTTAGTACACGGCATATGAGGTGTTGAATCCTCTTTGACCGAACTCTTTGATTGGCTTCACTTTGTAGTTATCATCCATAAAGGCATGGTATTTTGACTCAATCAAAAAAACTTCAAACCTAAGAAACTTAACAAAAATATATACACCGGTTGTATAATGTATTTTGACCAAATTATTTCAGAAAACTTTGTATACCTTTGAAATTAATGCGCCGGAACAATCAACGATTAAAGTACCAATCAATCACCATCATTATAGCAATATTTGGAAACAGATCTGTATTTAACGTATTTATGCGCAAGAACAAGAACAAAAAAAATGAACCTCGTGACTATATAATAAATCGATACAATGTTTTGTGATTGTAAACATTCAAGTTATTCACAACAATATCTCTGCAATTTCAACTATATATAAATGTTGAAACAATATTTTTAAAATCATATAGTTATTGCACACATTTCAATATTTAATAACTGAAATCGCATATGATACACACAGTATAAAGTAACATAACAATAAAAAATAAGTTGTAATATGGTGCCTTATAAAATAAAATATATTGATAAACTTTTAGAAATTATTAGTGTTAAGATTAAATAAATTAAATATATATATATATATATATATATATATATATATATATATATATATATATATATATTTTTTTTTTTTGAAAAATTACATTAGTAAAAGTTATCAAAATTTGTCATACGTTTCTTTGAAATTGTAGGTGTGAATTGTTATAGTAGCTATTTCATTATGGACAAATTTTTTGAATTTTTATGTACAAATTTTAGTTTTAAGGGAATTTTAGAAATTTAACATTACTCACTTTTTAAGTTTCAAAAACATGGATACATGCTTTGTATGTATAATAGTAAAAAAAAAAAAAGTTGTATTGACTTTCCAACATTGAATATGCCAAATCAGTTTTCATTTAATATTAGTTTGAATTTTTAATGGTAAATATATATATAGTTAAAGACAAGTACCTATGCATAGCAACGAGATTTTATAGTGACAGATCGTTTAGTGATAAAAAAGTGTTTATGATTATAAACGAAAAATAATAAAAGTTTGAAGATTTGGGTATTAAACATAGTGTTTTGAAACCCAGGTCGACCGGGTGGTTCAACTGGTTGAACTGTTTTGGTCGAAAAACGGATTGATTTAAACCGGGTCAACCCAACGGGTTGGGTTGAACACGGGTGAAATTAAACCGGGTTAACCCGTCGGGTTTGAAGCGTCCCGTGTCAACCCGGTTTTCGATGTGTATAAATAGTTTCCTTTTGAAATATATGTTTTCAACATTTCTATTTTTAGTTTCAACATTTCATTTTTTGTGTTTTCCTTTATATATAATATACGCTGGTACCCTGTGACGATTAACTGGAGAAACGGATCTCGATGAGGCCTGATTTACCAGTTTGTATCGGTCGGGTCCTCTCTGGTTCATTTTCGGATGACTTTTATCAGTTAGCCGAACCAGTGGCGAAACCGGTTCTCGGTTGAACCTGTTGGTCCGCTCCGGTCTAGTTTTCAAAACTATATGTACCATCAACTTGTTAGCTTGTATGAAACTTTGTGTGTTTTATTAATTTGTATAATGTGTATAATAACACGTACTTTTCATTTTAGGGTGTTTTAAAAATAACATTAATTAGTGTGTGTAATTATTTTATATTCTGGATTTTGTTGAAGCTTGTTTATATTGTATATTGTGAAAATTTTATTGTACTTTTTAGTATGGGGTGTTTTAATTGTTTGTATTTAATTTGGTGGATATGCTTTTAGTTGGTTGTACAATATCAATAAATCAATGTACTTTTAAGTAATGAAGTGTTTTAATAAGAGTATTAATTACATTATACATTTCTCTCACCTTTGACTTTCAACTTTCAACTTTCAATTTTCACTTTCACCTTTGACCATTTTTCTATTTTATGTAGTAAAGATATTAAACATAATTTCGAGGCTATGTAATAACATAACATGTTTTTATAAGAGATGATTATTTTCTAACTTTCGACCAATGTCGACCTCTTTACCTTTATCTATACTGCCATTTTTCCTGTCCACGACAACCTTTCAAAGGTCATATTTCGCACCATAAAATACATACCACAAAATTGGACTTGCTGCTGTCAGGGCCGTCTCGTTAATTTTGGTGGCCCTGTGCCATAACTAAATCGAGGCCCTTATTTAATCACGAAATTTTTGAATAAATTTAGTGACGAACCACAAGGTTAATAAGAGATGTCTTATTGTGTGGGAAATGTATTGATGTTTATGGTATTTTAACTGAATGTTAATCCAATAACAGTCTAATATACAATTTGTTTTTTTAGATCAAAGCATCTAATCTTGGTAATAGTTAGTTTGTTAAGTTGAATTCAAACCTGAAAGATAACTGTATAAGTTGAAATCTCAAGAATCCAATTTATTAGAGTCGAAGCATTACTTGAAAATCACTCGAAGTAAGTAGAATAAAATGTTTCTGCCGCTTTTATATTCTACAAATAACATGCTTAGGTCGTTATTAGTTATGAATGCAAGGTAACTTAGGTACAAATCCACTAAGATATGGGCCTCTTATTCTCATAGTCTTCATGGCAGCAAACAAATAATAAAAATGCAAATACACAACTTGGCTTTTATATTTTTTTGTACCCATGCAAAGGATGAAGAAAAATATTTGTGGCCTTAGGAAAATTGTGGCCCTGTGCAATGGCACATGTGGCACACCCTTGGAGCCGGCCATGCTGCTGTGTACCACAAATATTATTTTTGTTGGAGTGACAAATATAAACCCACGTAGTATTAGATGATAAGTAGGCCCAGACCCGTTTGTGGGTTTAGGGTTTCTAAGGTTGCCTCTCTCTATATTGTGTCTCAATAAAAGTTATAACCGACGGGTTTATTGTCTAACATAATATCATGAGCAGGTTTGATGCCGAGACTTAATCGGCCGCCATTAACCGCTGCCTCTATGCCCACCCCGTCACACCTATTTATCTCAAACCCTAGTTTACCGTCAAAGTTTTATCAGCCACCAAACTATTTTCTTCTTTCCCATCAATCTTGATACTGTCTTACTTCTATTCCTCAATATTATATTGTCTTCAATACCTATTATCATCTCCTCACGTGAGGCACATATTTGTGTCAAACAAAGATATTGTTTTTTGTTGAGTTTGTGGTGGGGACAAGTGAAGAAACACAAAAAGGGTTAATGAAGACCAAACAGTATAATCGTCGGTTGTAAGGTGGGATGTTATTTGTGGTGGTATTAGATTAAAAAAAAAATTATTTTATTGTTTTTTTTAATGTCGAATCCAGGGTATCAATTCCTGAGACGACTTTTGTTGGTGTTGAATCCAGGGTATCAATTCCCGAGACGACTTTCGTTGGTGTCGAATCTAGGGTATCAATTCCCGAGACGACTTTTGTTGGTGTCGAATCAAGGGTTCTTATTCCCGAGACGACTTTTGTCGGTGTCGAATCTAGGGTTCTTATTCTCGAGACGACTGTTTGGGATACTTTGGGTTATCCCGTTTTATTTTGGTTATTGTTTTATTTTGCTTTATTAGTTTACTACTACAGTTCGAGATTTCACGATTTCGCCACTCGAACTGCGGGGGAGTATTAGATGATAACTAGGCCCAGGCCCGTTTGTGGGTTTAGGGTTTCTAAGGTTGCCTTTCTCTATATTGTGTCTCAATAAAAATTATAACCGACGGGTTTATCATTGTCTAACACGTAGACTTCTAACAAGTTACACCAAGCACTTTTTCCATCCCAATCTACATATATAACACTCCGGCCTCAACCCACTTAGCCACCCTAAATCAAACCCCAATAATATCCATATTACCCCAACACCACCACCAGGCCGCCGCCACGGCTCGCCATCGTCACCTCAACTGCCACCATCACAATAATCGTCGTGTCTATTGTGCCGCGACAACTCCAATAAAAACTAGACCAAAAGTCGAACCATTAGTCATCAACACCACACCACTCATTAGTCCACCCAAATTTGACGACCCAAATCTTAAATCGACTTGGTCTCATCGTGCATGGGTGGCTAGTGGGTGCACCACCGCACTCGCTTCCCTAGCTACCTCAGTTGTTGGATCTGCTGACTCACACATATGGCTTGAACCCATTTTATCTGGGTTCATTGGTTATTTGTTTGCGGGCCTTGGGTCCGGGGTATATCATTGGGGCATCGACAATTATGGCGATGCCTCAACTCCATTATTTGGTTTGCAAATTGATGCATTTCAAGGTCATCATGAATGGCCCTGGACCATCACTAAAAGACAATTTGCAAATAACTTACACGCGTTAGCACGTGTAATGACATATACAGTCCTACCGATTGATCTGATATTACATGATCAACCAGTAGCTATAGGGTTTGTGGGGGTGGCTAGTGGGTGCATCATGTTTAGCCAATAATTCCATGCTTGGGCTCATGGGAATAAAAGCAGGCTGCCCCCAATAGTCGTTTCTCTACAAGAGGCCGGAGTGTTGGTGTCCCGGCCTCAACATGCCGCCCACCACCGGGCGCCATATAACAACAATTATTGCATAGTGAGTGGGGTTTGGAACAAGTTTTTGGATGAACATAGGGTGTTTGAGGCTTTGGAAATGGTGGTCTTTTTCAAGTTTGGTCTCCGACCACAGTCTTGGAGTGAACCGAATTCCGATTGGACAGAAGACACGGAGCATTCTCCGTCAAATTCTCTTCCATGATATACTTGTTATCTAGATGGCAACATTCAATTTATTGATAAATAAAAGAAGTATATACCGTTGCTCATTGTGGTCATTGGCTCATTGCATATATTGATTCTTTGTTATAAATGAACACTACTCAATTGTACATTAATATTATCAGAAAACAACGCAACTACATTTGTTTTATGTCCAAAATGTAGTTGCATGTCTATCTAGCCGCTATTTTTGCATCATAATATATATATGAATTACTATACATATACACAACAAATGGCTATGTTCACACTGGGAGGTATATTCGAATCTCAAGGAGGAACATTTAACTATAAAACTATGAACCACACATAAATGGTCCAGACGATGCCGCATAAGTATCACAATGTGAAAGAATTGAAGTGTCAAGTAGAAATTTAACAGCGTTACCTATGTTGCTTTTTGGCTCATTGGTAATTTGGTATAACTACCTTTCTCATAATCCGTTGGTCATAGATTCGAATTAGTGGGCATTAGGAAATGGTTTGAATCTCGCCCTTGGTAAATATCTTGGAGGTGGCTTGGGAAATGATTGGAACCGGGCACGAGCAGAAATCCGATTAGACCGCTACATTTGAGTCAAATAAATGGATCGCCATCCTCGAGTAATCCAAATAGGGAAAACCTTCTCCGTTTGTAAAGTATTGATAGTTTTAACTAAACACATGTAAATTGTATGCCATGTTGTGTTTTATTCTAGGGGATAACATGAGTGCTGCTAGCATCATGCTGCTGCTAACTATTTTTAAGTATGTCTTCTTCATTTATCGACATCTGAAGTTCATTATGAGAGACAGCAGCGTGTTGCTAGTTGCACCCATCATTTACCCTTTATTCAATCTTATAACGTTGTTAAAAAAAATTTCCTTTTAGATCACCGACTTTTACTAGCAACGTCATAACGACTCTTTGTCACTAGACCACTTAGTGATGGTTGTAACTAATACTTGTTCTTGAAAAACTTTTTTTTTTTTTTTTTTTTTTTTTTTTTAATTTAGCTTTTGGCTTATGCTTCTTACGCCTCTAATGATTTGTAGTTTTCCTATAAAAATTAAATAATAATAATAATAATAATAATAATAATAATAATAATAATAATAATAATAATAATAATAATAATAATAATAATAATAAATAAAATTAATCTTTTAGCTCAGAATCTAATTTGAGTTTAAAAGGTATGAAATAGAATACGGGGGTCACCATAGGAACGTTAACATGGTCATATTGTACATCAAGGTTGCAAATAAGTTTCTCTTATTCTTTTTAAGGTTTTTACAATGACAACCGGCGATACATGGTATAGTAATATATGAAAAAAATGCAAAGCTTAAACCTTACTCTAGACATTGCTATAAATAATAGGGTTGTAAGCGAACGGAAGGAACATTGGTTCATATATGTTCGTTTAGCTTAACGATTAGTTCACTTACGAATAACGAAACATAAAGTTATGTTTATGTTCGTTCATTACAAAAATTAGTTACCCTTCATTCATGTTTATGAAGGTAAACAAATGAACGCATATGAACCCAAAACTATAACTAACATATAACTCAATGAATTACGATACATACTCTACATTACGAAACATCTTTTTTTTTTTGAACGGATTACGAAACATCTAAATCTAAAATATAAAATAATTTGAAACCAGTAATCAATAAGTTTAATTTTATGATATTTGTCAATTTCTAAACCAACAATGTAAAATATTACTCCCTCCGTCCCATATTAAGTGTCCACTATTCATATGCACAAAGTTTTAGAAAATTCCACTAACTACACTCTCCACCAATCAAATATCATTTTCACCCACTAAAGTCTCATCTCATTGGTTGAAATATTCTATGGACACTTAATTTGAGACATTTAAAGATTCTATTGTGGACACTTAAATTGGGACGGAGGTAGTAGTAAATTTAACTTTATCTAAATTGTTGTTATTTAATGAAGGGCTAATAACCTTTTAAAGCATTAAACTTGTCAAAAATGACAGTTTTGCGTAGCGAACTAAAAAAATAACTCTTTTAGACATTAATGTTGACATTTTTGTCTTTCTTTAAGTATTATGACCATATTATGACCATTTTACCCTTTCTGAATTTTTTTCGAAATACTTTTTTTTCGAATTTTTTTTCCAAATTTTTTTTTGAATTGTTTTTTCGAAATACTTTTTTTTTTCGAAATTTTTGTTCAAAATTTTTTTTTCTGAATTTTTTTTTCGAAACACTTTTTTTTCAATTTATTTTCTGAAATGTGTTTTTTTAGAATTTTTTTTGTGACACGTGAAAAAAAATTGAATTTTTTTTGAAATATTTTTCTGAAATAATTTTTTTTAGAATTTTTTTTTGTGACATGCGATTTTTTATTTTTATTCTTTAGATTGAAAAAAATTTCTGAAATTTTTATTCGATTTTTTTTTTTGAAATATTTTCGAAGGGTAAAATGGTTAGAATACTTAAAGGAAAAATGTCAACATTAATGTCTAAAAGAGTTATTAGCCCTTTAATGAAAGCTTCTATTAGTTAGTAGATATTTTTTTACCCTCAAATACTAATAAATTTGGATTTATTTGAAAAGAGATATTATTTTGACATTTGTCGAAAGGAATGTGCTCTATTTTCTTTAAAGTTTAGGCTGCATGCAGTAAGGGCGATCGTCTCTCGATCGAGGCCCTAGGCGATCGATTTCCAAATCGATCCCCTTGTTGTGGTTCAATCGATCGCCACCCAAAACAATGAAATAGATTGTCTGCAAGATCGATATCCAAAGCATAAACATACAAAATATTCATTTGTAGCCGTTGCAAAGTTAAAAAAAAAAAAAAAAAAAAAAAAAAAAAAAAAAAAAAAAAAAATCCTACCCTATAAATACACAACATATTTACACACTTAAACTCACAAATCTCATTTCACACATTCTCTATATCCAAACCAAAAAATAAAAAATAAAAAAAATCCTACCCTATATTTACACACTATGAGTTTTAATTCTTACGAGCTATTCATTGCCGATTCGTCATCGGATGATGAAAATGAAGTTAGTACCGAGTTTATGATGTTTGCGGAAGAGTGTTGGGAGGCTTTTCAAGCGTCACAAAAACTCTCACGAACCCAAGTTAGTAGGGATCGTTTGGGTGCTCATTACCGTTTAGTGGATGCTTACTTCAGCGAGACCTCAAGATACGGCGATCTAGCATTCCATGATCGTTTCCGTATGAACCGACGACTATTCACACGAATTGTCCGAGATATAACCGATCATTCACCTTATTTCCAACAAACTCCTAATTGTACAGGCGTACTAGGTATTTCTCCATTGATGAAGTGTACTTCGTCAATCCGTCAATTGGCATACGGAGTCAATGCTGATGCGCTAGACGAATACGTGAAAATGGGTGCGTCAACAATTCGTGAGTGTCGAGAAAAATTTTGTGAGGCCATAATGGAGTTATATGGTGCAGAGTATTTGCGAAAGCCGACGGTTAGTGACGTTGACAAACTCTATGCTCATCACTACGAAACTCATGGGTTTCCTGGGATGATAGTTAGCATCGATTGCACAGATTGGCCGTGGGCGAATTGCCCACATGCTTTAAAAGCTCAATTTTGTAGGGGTGATCACGGGCAGGATCCTTTCATTTTATTGGAAGCGATCGCGTCCCAAGATTTATGAATTTTGCATGCGTTCTTTGGTGTCGCCGGGATGAATAACGACGTAAATGTTTTACGTGCATCGCCTCTTTTCAATGATCTCAAAACGGGGAGAGCTCCGGATGTGGAATTCGTTGCTAACGGCGTGCCTTATAAACGCGGATATTATCTTGCTGATGGGATATATCCGGAATGGTCGGTTATTATGAAGTCCATTAAAAATCCAGGGACGAATGATCACAAACGAATATTGTATAAGACGATGCACGAAGCAGCAAGAAAAGATGTGGAACGTGCTTTTGGTGTACTAAAGAAGAAGTGGCTAATGATTAAACATCCGGCTAGAGGGTTTGACAAAGAGCGTCTATCGCATATAATGTACACATGCATCATATTACATAATATGATAATTCAGGACGAACAGGCGGCGATATCTCCCGTATTCTTTCCAGCAGAGCAGCACCGTTCTTATGATCCCATAAGAACGCATGTGGAATCGTTGGAAATTACCATGGAGATATGCGACAAAACAACTCATCTTAGCCTGAAAGCCGATTTGATTGAAGACATTTGGCATCGTCAGAAAATCAAAACTAGTTTAGTCATTGTATTGTCGTAATGTTTTAATTTTATTTGAATTATTATGTAACCCGTTTTAATTTTTAATGAAATTTTATTTTGTGTTAAAAATGTTTAAAAAAAGGAAAAAAAAAAGAAAAAAAATGAACTTGATCGCCTTTACTGGGGCACTTAATCTTGTGAAGGTCGCTGGAGAGAGAAAGCTGACGTAACAGTGAAAAGTAGGGGATGGGCAACCTTAAGAAATTGACAGAATCTCATAAAGTTGAGAAATTTTTATTAAGTCAAGTGAAATAAACAAATATTTTATATTGGTGACTTTGTAAAAATTAATATTTCTTTATCCGTGTGGTAGGGATATATCGTTAAATAACTTTGATTGAGAAATATCAAATATGTAAAGTACTTACGATCAATACATTCGGCGTCCTTCATCAATGTGGCAACATGGCGACTAGATAATAAAGGATTTTACGTTACGCAACCACTTATCTACTAACCATTTATCGTTATTTTTATTTTTATTCTTATCGTTATTCTAATATGCTTGTCGTTAGACACAAGGCCGTCTTTGAGGGTGTGCAAGGTGAGCGACCGCTCAGGGCCTCAGAATTTTTAGGGCCTCAAAATTTGTCCCGTTAATAATATATGCATGTGTAGACATATTTTTCACGAAGAAAAAATTATTTAGATGGGAAAATATCTTAAATGAGTAATATGTTAGAACATTTAGATAACTAATTGCATTATATCTTATAAATGATAACACTTTATATATAATATTTCTTAATGAAATGCCTCATTATATAATTTCGTACAGGGCCTTCAAAAATTTCGCCGATTCATAGGACGGCCCTGCTTAGATATGATAACTAAGAAAAATTTTCTAAAAACTTATTCACCAATCATTTCCTTGATCTTATTATCCTTATCTTTATTCTCTTTCTTTTCTTTTTTCTTTTTTTTTTTTTTTTTTTGTTTGCAAAAGCTCTCCCCATTAATTTTATCTCAAAAGCTCTATTTAACTCACAAAATATTGTAAGTTTTTGGAGAAAAACAATTATGCTTGTAAACGACAGTTTTTGAAAAATAGTTTAAGCTTATGAAAATGTAAATAACTTAAATACCTCTTAAATGATTGTATTTAATATTTTGAGGTTTTTTTTTTGGCTTGACTTTTTATGTCATTTTATATTTATAAAAGCTCTAGTTCTAACAACTGGTCTAAACACATTTATACAAAGAAAATTTTTATTTACAAGCTTTAAACAAAACCTCTAGCTACGTACAACCTTTTAACTACCAGCTAGAAATAGTTTTTCCAAACATACCCTTAGTTTCTTTAACTTTCTTTTTGTTTTTAGAAAAGCAAACATGCATCCATCTACTCTCGTAAAACTAAGCAAGTCGCGGTGAGATTAGTCTGCTCGCAAAACGAGTAGAAGCACCCATCTTTACAAAAAAAACAAAAAACAAAAAACAAAAAAAACTAGGTTCACATTTTCTTTAGCCAGCTAAAAACAACTAAATTTGGCAAATTTATCCATAATATATAGACCTTAATTATAGGAGACATAATTATATGCACGACTCCTCCCTAGCTAATCCTCTCTAGCAACACGACAATGTCGTCCCATGAACCGTGAAAGTAAACACCATTTCAATCTAGCTAATGTACTTTTCTCTATGTATACGGTTGCACCATGAACTTTTTTATTGTCCAATATACTCGATAAACTTTGAAATTTTGTATACATATGGTACTTGGGTGACCTGATGACCCATAATATTTCGACACGTGGCAATGACTTTTTGCCACGTGTCAAAATATTATTAGTCATCAGGTCACAAATGTACCAACCTTGTGCAAAATTCAAAAGTTAGTAGGGAACATTAGTCAATAAAAAAGTTCATAGTGCAACCGTGTACATAGAGGAAAATACATTAGCATTCCAATGACTTAACCCCTATATAAATACACCAACTCTAATGGGGATAAAAAAATAAAATTGAACCACCTCTAAACAACCCAAAAATGAGCATGGATACCCCCAACTATGATGACCCAAGCTTCAAATCGAGTTGGTCTCACTATGCATGGGTGACGGCTGGATGCACGACTGTCATCATTTCACTAGCCAACTCCATCCTTGGATCTATCATCGCACGCATATGGCTTGAACCAATCTTGGCTGGATACATTGGGTAATTGTTTGCGGACCTTGGGTCCGGTGTGTACCATTGGGCTATAGATAGTTATGGGGATATATCAACCCCAATATTTGGTATGCAAATTGATGCATTCGTACGCCACCACAAATGGCCCTTGGTGGTTACTAAACACGAGTTTGCGAACCATGTACATGAGCTAGCGCGCATTATTACATTCGTCGTTGTACCAATCAATCTAATATGTCATGACCAACCAGTGGTTAGGGGTTCGTAGCGGTGGCTAGTGGGTTCATCATGTTTAGCTTGCAGATCCATGTTTGGGCTCATATGACTAAGAGCAAGCTGCCACGAATAGTGGCGGCATTACTGTCACACCCCCAAAATATCGCAGCGGAACGATAGTGTCATTGGGGTATGACGTCCTAGCACAAAGTATGGATAAAGAAAACGACCTCTATAATGAGACGTTTTGGAAAGTTTACCATTCGATTACTTAAGTTAAAGTTTACAAGACAAGAATCCCAAAGTTTGATAATACATAAAGGTTTACTAAACATGTCGAATGGTAATTGTTAAAAGCACAAGACTCCAATGTATGCCATGTGACCCAAAAGCTCCATGAAATGCTATCACCTTACACCTGAGATAAACATGCTAAAAAGTGTCAACACAAAGGTTGGTGAGTTCATAAGTTTGTTGAAAATGATTTGAAAAAAAATCTATAAAGAATGTTGATGCAGCAAAGGCATTGTAAATCCACTCAGTTCCAAGTTCCGCCCATACAAAACTTGCAACCTGTGTGTTCACAACCCATTGCCTAATATAGAATGACAATCATGAATATGCACATTAAGGTAGTTAAAAGTATAAATGTCACCACAAGGGTCTTCCAACAACTCGTGTTGGGATGTTCCTCCAACGACTCACGTTGGGCTGTATCCATAAAAATGGCCTTCCAACATATAGATGTTGGGATGTTCCTCCAACGACTCACGTTGGGCTGTATCCAAATAAATGGCCTTCCAACGTATAAATGTTGGGATGTTCCTCCAACGACTCACGTTGGGCTGTATCCATATAAATGGCCTTCCAACATATAAATATTGGGATGTTTGTTTAAGTCTAGTCACTACACGCACCAAGTCTAAAGTATAAATAATGTTGTTTGGCAAAAGAGTGTAAATGTTTTGATAAATAAGCATGTATCTCGCCCCAACTAGTTTATAAGAATTTAAACGAGTAAAGGCGGGGTATGAACTCACAGTAATATGTCAAAGTTTAGAATATTTGTGATAGTGAAAGTAAGTAGTTGAGCATGTATCTCCCCCAAATAGTTTATAAAACAAATAAGTAATAGAAAGTGGGGCTATGAAAACTCACCTGGAATGATTGATATGCTAACAAAATGAAGTGCATGAAAATGAGGCTTGGAAACTATCCGCGACCTAAGACAAAAGATATGCTCTAATCTAAGTCGTGAAACAATGTCGTGCATGCAAACTTATATGATATCCATACCACTTGTATGTTTTGGAAATAATGTTTATCGTCAAAATATATGTTTATGACATCCCGTCGTATTAAAAATACTCTACAAGTAGTTACGTTGAAACAACCTCCTATGATAGTCGCAAAATGGTGCACACCGAGTGTTAAGAAACGAACTCAACAGTTTTGGAAAGCTTGTATCATTATCTCAAAGTTTTAGCATTTAAGTTTACATCCTAGAGGTCTCGATCACAAAGAAAAATATAGTTTAAGGGTGGTTTTCGGCCAAGTTTGAGTGACTATATTTAATTCATTACAACTCCGCTTGACAAACGGTCGGACATTTTGGAAAATAAGTTAGGCAAACTTACTTTTACTAGAAGACATCACGTTATAAAAAGTACTATAATTTTGTTCTCCAAATATTTTGTTCTCCAAATAATTTGTTCTCCAAATGTTTTGTTCTCCAAATATTTTGTTCTCCAAATGTTTTGTTCTCCAAATATTTTGTTCTCCAAATATTTAGTTCTCCAAATGTTTTGTTCTCCAAACTTTTTGTTCTCCAAATGTTGTATCAAAGTAACTTATATATTTTCGATAAATCGACACATTTTATAACGCCAAAATCTCATTTTTGACTTGTAAAAAGTAAACTTAACATGCTGAAATTTTCAGAATTTTATAGTTTCGTCGTCAATCTTGAAAAATTCATAACTTCTTCGTTATAGCTCCGTTTTAATCCGTTCAAGCGGCCACGTTTTCGTTTTAAAGTGTATTTTCTAAATATCTAGGCCAAAAATATTTACCTACTGTCGGATTTTCCAGATTTTCAAAATAAGGACAGACCCTTTTGCAAACTTGTCGAAATGAGTTTTTCTCGCGCCAAACCTATTCTAACCCATTCAAAACAACTCCGAAGCTATTCTAATCCTACCATACACCTTCTTAGGGTGTCATGGGTTCCTAGAAATCACCAAAAATAATATATAACAAGGAGTAATTATAGGATGACTTATATATTCATAACTCTTAGAAATCAATGAAAAAGTGGTACAACATCATATGACTTGCATGTTTTTGCTCAAATATGATGAAATGAATATAAAAGATGAAAAATGGACATGAGATGCTTACAAGAATACTTGATGAGGTTTATGAGAACAAAGGATTTTTCCTAATCACCCAAGGTTTATATTACAAAACCTATACAAAGAGTGTAACTAGATTGAATAAAACTTGATTAGAAAAGTTTGATGATCCTCCTCTTGCACCCTCTATGGTGGCCGGGAGAGAGAAAGAAAGAAGAGAAAATGCTTTTGGTCTTCACACTTGAGATATTAAGTTTGTGTGTGTGTTTTAGAGTATTAAAACAATATAATGATGAAGATATTTGTAAGTAAAAAGTGTGTGTCACCCTATGTGGGTCGACATACATGAAGAAAAAAAGACTAAGTAGTTTTGTAGTTATTAAATGTATAAGTGTAATCAAATGTAAGTTAATTGAAGACTTGTGGTAAATTGTGTACCTATTTGAATATTTAAGGTAGCGTTAGATAAAAATAACTTTTCACGGGTCAAGATAAAATATATTGAGGTCATAGAAATTATAAAAATATATTTCTTGAAAGATTTGAGTGAATAAATATTTATCGGGTTGAATTTACAAAAACCGTCGTAATTATATAAACTTAACAATTTATATACAAAATAAATTCAAAACACTGGGTAAACTAATAATAATATTTTTATAAACTTAATATAAGTATAAAAATATATTGTGATAAATTTTGGAAGTATCGGATCAATTGTTCAAAATAATGTTTACGCGATAACGTTTATTTAATATGAAATTATGCGTTTAATGTGAAATGCAAAACCATGCATGAACTAATATGATGAATATGGAGTTTGAGAAATGACCGGAAATTGAGAATTGTGACATTCTTCCCATGTCAGAGGAATCACGTCCTCGTGATTCGATTAATGATACTATGGTCTGAACCTCGACAAGGGTTCTAAAAGTTTATGCTCATGTATGGTCTAAATGATTATGGCAATGCTCATGCATATATCGTGACCATTACCCGTCCTAAATACATGCTCTCTTATGACTAGGATCGATGAGGCAGGCTTTCCCATTCTCGAGCAAAATTTTCAAAAGACTTTTAGGTAACCGATTTTTACTTAATCTCACAACTCATCAAACAAGAACTGTCATGAGATTAGGCTAAATCGGTTTGAGCAACAACTTGTTTCTAGCTCGATCTTTGCAACTCATCAAACAAGAACTGTCACTCGGATCAAACTGGAAACAAGTGGTTTGAAGAAAATCTTTTGAAAATTTTGCTCGATTATGGAATTGCTTACACATATGAGACTACTACTCCCTTCATTGCATGATTCTTCCTGAATTAGACATAGGTGATCAGGCTATGTATAATTTAGGAGTAACTATGCAATGCTTGGACTAATCGTCTCATATGATGTTTGGTGTTGAGTCATAAGTTCGCATGTATAAGGAGTATGCACTTATAATGATATGATGAGATGCTATGATGATGTAGTTATAGTCTAGGGTCAATGATGCAACCTAGTTCTCTATAACCGATTCTCTGATACCAATCTGTCACACCCCCAAAATATCGCAGCGGAACGATAGTGTCATTGGGGTATGATGTCATAGCACAAAGTATGGATAAAGAAAACGACCTCTATAATGAGACGTTTTGGAAAGTTTACCATTCGATTACTTAAGTTAAAGTTTACAAGACAAGAATCCCAAAGTTTGATAATACATAAAGGTTTACTAAACATGTCGAATGGTAATTGTTAAAAGCACAAGACTCCAATGTATGCCATGTGACCCAAAAGCTCCATGAAATGCTATCACCTTACGACCTGAGATAAACATGCTAAAAAGTGTCAACACAAAGGTTGGTGAGTTCATAAGTTTGTTGAAAATGATTTGAAAAAAAATCTATAAAGAATGTTGATGCAGCAAAGGCATTGTAAATCCACTCAGTTCCAAGTTCCGCCCATACAAAACTTGCAACCTGTGTGTTCACAACCCATTGCCTAATATAGAATGACAATCATGAATATGCACATTAAGGTAGTTAAAAGTATAAATGTCACTACAAGGGTCTTCCAACAACTCGTGTTGGGATGTTCCTCCAACGACTCACGTTGGGCTGTATCCATAAAAATGGCCTTCCAACATATAGATGTTGGGATGTTCCTCCAACGACTCACGTTGGGCTGTATCCAAATAAATGGCCTTCCAACGTATAAATGTTGGGATGTTCCTCCAACGACTCACGTTGGGCTGTATCCATATAAATGGCCTTCCAACATATAAATATTGGGATGTTTGTTTAAGTCTAGTCACTACACGCACCAAGTCTAAAGTATAAATAATGTTGTTTGGCAAAAGAGTGTAAATGTTTTGATAAATAAGCATGTATCTCGCCCCAACTAGTTTATAAGAATTTAAACGAGTAAAGGCGGGGTATGAACTCACAGTAATATGTCAAAGTTTAGAATATTTGTGATAGTGAAAGTAAGTAGTTGAGCATGTATCTCCCCCAAATAGTTTATAAAACAAATAAGTAATAGAAAGTGGGGCTATGAAAACTCACCTGGAATGATTGATATGCTAACAAAATGAAGTGCACGAAAATGAGGCTCGGAAACTATCCGCGACCTAAGACAAATGATATGCTCTAATATAAGTCGTGAAACAATGTCGTGCATGCAAACTCATATGATATCCATACCACTTGTACGTTTTGGAAATAATTTTTATCGTCAAAATATATGTTTATGACATCCCGTCGTATTAAAAATACTCTACAAGTAGTTACGTTGAAACAACCTCCTATGATAGTCGCAAAATGGTGCACACCGAGTGTTAAGAAACGAACTCAACAGTTTTGGAAAGCTTGTATCATTATCTCAAAGTTTTAGCATTTAAGTTTACATCCTAGAGGTCTCGATCACAAAGAAAAATATAGTTTAAGGGTGGTTTTCGGCCAAGTTTGAGTGACTATATTTAATTCATTACAACTCCGCTTGACAAACGGTCGGACATTTTGGAAAATAAGTTAGGCAAACTTACTTTTACTGGAAGATATCACGTTATAAAAAGTACTATAATTTTGTTCTCCAAATATTTTGTTCTCCAAATAATTTGTTCTCCAAATGTTTTGTTCTCCAAATATTTTGTTCTCCAAATGTTTTGTTCTCCAAATATTTTGTTCTCCAAATATTTAGTTCTCCAAATGTTTTGTTCTCCAAACTTTTTGTTCTCCAAATGTTGTATCAAAGTAACTTATATATTTTCGATAAATCGACACATTTTATAACGCCAAAATCTCATTTTTGACTTGTAAAAAGTAAACGTAACATGCTGAAATTTTCAGAATTTTATAGTTTCGTCGTCAATCTTGAAAAATTCAAAACTTCTTCGTAATAGCTCCGTTTTAATCCGTTCAATCGGCCACGTTTTCGTTTTAAAGTGTATTTTCTAAATATCTAGGCCAAAAATATTTAACTACTGTCGGATTTTCCAGATTTTCAAAATAAGGACAGACCCTTTTGCAAACTTGTCGAAATGAGTTTTTCTCGCGCCAAATCTATTCTAACCAATTCAAAACAACTCCGAAGCTATTCTAATCCTACCATACACCTTCTTAGGGTGTCATGGGTTCCTAGACATCACCAAAAATAATATATAACAAGGAGTAATTATAGGATGACTTATATATTCATAACTCTTAGAAATCAATGAAAAAGTGGTACAACATCATATGACTTGCATGTTTTTGCTCAAATATGATGAAATGAATATGAAAGATGAAAAATGGACATGAGATGCTTACAAGAATACTTGATGAGGTTTATGAGAACAAAGGATTTTTCCTAATCACCCAAGGTTTATATTACAAAACCTATACAAAGAGTGTAACTAGATTGAATAAAACTTGATTAGAAAAGTTTGATGATCCTCCTCTTGCACCCTCTATGGTGGCCGGTTTTGAGAGAGAAAGAAAGAAGAGAAAATGCTTTTGGTCTTCACACTTGAGATATTAAGTTTGTGTGTGTGTTTTAGAGTATTAAAACAATATAATGATGAAGATATTTGTAAGTAAAAAGTGTGTGTCACCCTATGTGGGTCGACATACATGAAGAAAAAAAGACTAAGTAGTTTTGTAGTTATTAAATGTATAAGTGTAATCAAATGTAAGTTAATTGAAGACTTGTGGTAAATTGTGTACCTATTTGAATATTTAAGGTAGCGTTAGATAAAAATAACTTTTCACGGGTCAAGATAAAATATATTGAGGTCATAGAAATTATAAAAATATATTTCTTGAAAGATTTGAGTGAATAAATATTTATCGGGTTGAATTTACAAAAACCGTCGTAATTATATAAACTTAACAATTTATATACAAAATAAATTCAAAACACTGGGTAAACTAATAATAATATTTTTATAAACTTAATATAAGTATAAAAATATATTGTGATAAATTTTGGAAGTATCGGATCAATTGTTCAAAATAATGTTTACGCGATAACGTTTATTTAATATGAAATTATGCGTTTAATGTGAAATGCAAAACCATGCATGAACTAATATGATGAATATGGAGTTTGAGAAATGACCGGAAATTGAGAATTGTGACAATTACAAGATGCTGGAGTGCTAATAACTCGATCTCAACACGCAGTTCATCTTGGAATTATATATCATGACAATCAATAATAAAACACATAACATCAAAGAATACATGCGGAAGTGTATAGGAAAGATTAATGAATAATTAATTAACATAAACAAGAATATGCGTACCTTTCTTGATTCTAGCCGAACAAGAATCAAATCCACAAAACTAGCAATTGGATGAACCCTAATTAAGGTTTATAGGATTATGCGAATTACCCCTTACCGTTTTGTAATTCAATCCAAGAATACTAACAATAATGTGTTAGCACCACTTTCTTGTACACACGTACTATAACGAATTAAAGCAATGCTAGTTTTAATTAAACAAAACAATTTTGTTTGGAAAAGATGATGATCGACACCCTTGTGGTGATGTACGATCGGTTCTAAGCAAAACATACACAAAACAATTTAGGTTTTTAGCTTATGAGTACAAGATATGCAAATCCAAGACCCCTAGCCTTGTATATATACTCAACTAAACTTGGAGAACAAGTTGAGTTTGGGTTGGGTTGGGAGAACCCTTTGGCCGATCAGTATAGTGTCCCCAAAGGGATTCCGGAACCTTCCCAATATTAATTTGCAATATGGTCCTTTCCAATTACATTTAACGACCGTTAGTCCATTACACTTAATTACTTAACGTCCGTTATAATTATTTCGTTTAATTAGTAAATAAATATAACATTTATATTTAATTATTAACTTTAATTCTCATACGCAAAGTGTGCAATCCCGTGGTCTCGAGTTCGATTCTAACTCACGTCTACTAATTTATATCCATAAAACGAACAGCTCCCACTTGGATATATCTTAATAGAGTGATCACATCGGTTAGCGTCTAGCAACACTTCGATGCCTCTAGTACAACTCGAGTAAGGCTCCTGGAAAACCTTTTAATGATTTCTCATTATTATTATCCTTTTGTTTCTAATACCACGTTAAATAAAGATATGGAATTAAGTCATTCTTTATTCAACTATTTTGTTTCTCGTTTTAAGTGACTGACCAAGATTACCAAATCTTCTGAACATTGGGTGCGGCCGCAAAAACATCTTGTCAACCCTACGAGGGGCCCAGCAGTATTAAACTCCAAATAAATTTGAAGGAACAAATTCTTTCTTGACTACGAGACTAACCCACAAACTTTGTAACAGTTCTGAAAACAACCCTTATGACTACCAGTTACGTATAGCGTTAAGTTGCTCTACATAAATGCACTACATTCATGACACTTATCTGGTATCTCAAGTCTGAGGATAACTATTCATAATTTACTTATAACAATATCCACAAAGTAAATTATGTAGTTGGGATAAGTCCTATATTCAATTCATTGAATATCATCAAAAATTGGTATGCATTCCCATCAATATACTTTCAAGTATACTCTACCACATCTCTCAGATTTGTCTTAGTTTAATGATACTCCCATATCATTAATCGACAACGGACAATTTAGAATATCTTAGTTACTCATGGATTAAACATGCAAATATAGGACAACAATATTATAAATGAAAATAAACATAATCAAAATTTTATTTCATCAAAATAGTTAATGTTTACAATATCCTTTATCCAAATACTAATCACAGTTCTGCATGAAACTATTAGCTAAACGAAGTCCAATTCCATTGGCAAGTCCAATAAGCTTGTCTCTAGCCAAAGCCTTAGTGAAAGGATCAGCTAAGTTGTCATCTGTGTGAACTTTCAATAATTTTATTTCACCTTCGCTGACTTGTTCCCAAACATAGTGATACTTCCGTAGAAAATGTCTGGTGCCCTTCATGACTCTAGGTTCATTGGCAAATATGATTGCAGCAGAATTGTCACAATACATATCAATAGGTGATTCAATTGAAGGCATAACACCAAGCCCTTAAATGAATTTCCTAATCCAAACAGCCTCCATTGCAGCTTCCGAAGCAGCTATGTATTTAGCTTCTGTCGCAGACATCCAATCGTACTCTGCTTCTTGCTCTTCCAGTCAACTGCTCCTCCATTGATGACAAAGACATAACCCGTCTGAGACTTTTTATCATCTTTATCATACTGCCAGGACGCATCACAGTAACCTGTAACACTAAGTTCTGTGTCTGGATTTCCACCATACACTAAAAGCATATCTTTCGTATTCCTAAGATACTTTAGAATATGTTTAACAGCAGTCCAGTGAAGTTCACCCGGATTCTGTTGATATTGACTGGTCATGTTCTGAGCGAACGCCACATCTGGCCTTGTGCATCTCACATCATACATAATAGATCCTACTGCCGAAGCATAAGGAACTTTTTGGATACGTGCCACTTCAGCAGGTGTTGAAGCACACATATCGCTACATAAGCCATGCTTTACTTCCATCGGCAAATATCCTTTCTGGGAATTTTGCATATTGAATCTCTTCAATATTTTATCAATGTAAGCGCTTTGACGTAAACCAATTAACCGCTTTGACCTATCTCGGTAGATCTTGATTCCCAGAATGTATGCAGCTTCTCCTAAATCCTTCATGGAAAAACACTTTCCAAGATATGCCTTAACATTTTGCAAACTTGGAATGTCTTTTCCCATAATTAATATGTCATCGACATAAAGGATAAGGAAAATTACATCACTCCCACTAACTTTGTGATGTACACATGGCTCATCAAGATTTTGAATAAATCCATACCTTTTGATTTCTTCATCAAATCTCTCATTCCATTGCCTCGATGCTTGCTTCAATCCATAAATGGACCTTTGAAGTTTGCATACACACTTTGGAAATTGTGGATTCACGAACCCCTCAGGTTGCTTCATATAGATGTCTTCATCTAAGCGACCATTCAAGAAGGTGGTTTTGACATCCATCTGCCATATCTCATAGTCATAGTACGCTGCTATAGCTATGAGAATTCTAATAGCTCTAATGTCCGCTACAGGAGAAAAAGTCTCCTCGTAATCTACGCCATAAGTTTGAGTATAACCTTGCGCAACTAGACGAGCTTTATAGATGTGTACATTGCCATCCATGTCAGTCTTAATTTTATAGAGCCACTTACTTCCAACCACCTTGGCGTTTGGAGGTAAGTCGACCTCTTCCCAGACTTCATTTTCTCTCATGGATTACATTTCCCCATTCATTGCAGCTTGCCATTTGTCCTTTTCAAGACTTTCCATGGCAGCTTTATAACTAGTAGGCTCTCCAAGATATCCTAACATAGTTTCCTCAACCTCTACGTTAAGACATAATGCACGCGTAGACCTTACAGATCTACGAACGGGAATTACTTCAACTTCTGGTGGAGGACCCAGACTATCAGGTTCTATCGGAGGTACGTTAGTGTTTTTAGAAGGTAATGCATCTTCATGATCATCTTCCAGATCATAAACTCTCCCATTGAATTCTTGAGATACGAGATCATTTTCAATAAAATCTCCATACCTAGCAACAATTACTTTATTTTCAGTTGGATAGTAAAAGTAGTAACCCATAGTTTCTTTAGGGTATCCTACGAAGATACACTTTACAGATCTTTGTTGGAGTTTAACTGCAGAGTCACGTCTAACATACGCCTCACAACCCCAGACCTTTAAATAAGACAGGTTAGGAGCTTTACCATGCCATATTTCATATGGTGTCTTATCAACCTTCTTTGTGGGAACCATACTTAGAATGCGAACAGCTGATACTAAAGCATAATCCCAAAAGGATAAAGGTAGAGTAGTAAGATTAAACATTGATCGTATCATGTCCAACAATGTACGATTTCTTCTCTTAGATACACTATTTTGTTGTGGAGTATATGGAGAAGTGAGATTCTGGACAATTCCATTCTCAGCTAAGTAATCTTTAAACTCTTGGCTTAGATACTCGCCTCCTCTATCGGATTGAAGAGCTTTAATATTCTTTCCCAATTGCAGCTCTACTTCTGCTTTGAAAACCTTAAATGTTTCAAACACCTCATGTTTATGCTTAAGTAAATAAACATAACCATAACGGCTGAAATCATCATTAATGGTTAAGAAGTAGCTACCACCTCTCTTTGACACATGTCTAAGTGGTCCACACACATCAGTATGAATAAGACCAAGTAGATCAGACGCCCTCTCCATATTGCTATTGTAACACCCCAAAAATACGGTCTAGCGGAAGCATAGGAGCCTTTGGGTGCCACAATCTTGGTATCACAACATAAGGTACAAATAATGGTTTTTATCCCATTTATTTAGAGTAGATTCATTAATTGAAAACATTAGGTTTACATTAATGAAAGTAGTGCGGAAATATGCCAAAAAGATAATTAAAGCGGTCCTGTTTATTCATCAGAGTCGCCTATGACCATGCCTCTTGCCAAGCATCTTCCAATAGTGAGCTATCGCCTTAAACCTGAGAATACATGCTAAAAAGGTCAGCTTACACTGGTAAGTTCATAGAGTTTAGTTACAAAATGTAGTAGAGGACCTGATGGAGTTTAATTGCTACATGCGACTAATAATAAACATACCAACCAACAATCAATCAATCCACAATCAATCCAATCCAATCAATAATCAATCTAATCAATGATCAATCCAATCAATAATCAATCCAATACTTATGAGATCTCGATGCAGGGCCCTGAGCGACTCTAGCCAGCACAGTCGTAGCAAGGCCTAGAACACAAGTTACCCTGGACTAGGTCGGTCTATTCTTAGCTAGGCATCGCGTTATAGCATAGAGATGCTACCCTAGTCTAAGTCAAAAAATGTCGCATGTCTAACCATTCCTAGTCAACACATTAGCAATTCAAAAGAATAGTGGCAGGTCCAAGAAATAGTTTGCATTTACATAAACAAGTAAAACGTTCAATCACCAAAACAAATATACCAAACAACTGTCATTCCAAATAATATTCACATATCCAGTTATATTTTGTTAAAAGCAGCATGTATTCTCCTACAAAATAGTTATGAAAACTTTAGAAACGAGGGGCTATGAAACTCACCTTAGCTACAACAATGCACTATTCACTATTGACACGACTGGCATCTAAAGCTAATATCCACGGCATCCAGATGAATGTACGACGAGTACAATAGAATAGAAACGACACAACCTATTGCGTATACGACTATCTTAAAATACAGCTCATATGATAAAGAAGTCAATAAAAAGTAATGTGTCGTAGTTTTCGTGGATTATTCATGTCGTTACTTTCAAAAGTCCATTATCGTCCCCAAAAGTTTATAATTAATATCTCAAAAGTTTAGTTTTAACGTTTCGTGTGGTGGTAAGAAACACATGTGCGACACACAACTCACGCGGAAGAAGAGAAGACGTCGACATAGCCGAGACATATTAACTAGAACGCACACCAAAAAGGAATAGACATCGACCAATGTCGAGAAATAATGATAATTCTCAAGCTAGTCAAAGACTAGGAAATGACGACAACCATTTATGAAATATAAATAAACTAACCTTCGATAGTTTTCCCATAATCCCAAACATTCATGTTTAATGTAAAGACAAGTTTCCATATCGCTTGATCAATAAGGATTTCATATCCGCTATCCGTAATTATACAAGTTTATAATAAAGTACGTCGTATAAAGCATACTATCAGTTAAAATGTGAAAACATAATATTTAGGCTTATCGCAAAAAGAATATATTAAACTCATTCCCGAGTTTAACATATTGTAGTTGGTTAATTCAAAACGTTTAATATAATTCAACTTACAACCAATATAACTCGAGTATCAAATGTTACTTCAAATCTCTAAACCGTGTTAAACCCTATAACGTATACGTAATACTCGATACTAAATATATATCACGTTTCTAGTTCTAAAATTTACTATTCTGTTATACAAGTAACTTGTTCATTGTTAATTCATATTCAATATTGTTTACTCCGATAGTTCTATTCCGGTATCGTCGTGTAGTTAGTTCGATACAATATCGAGTCGTTAAGTTTATCTTTTACAAGTTAGTCGTTGGCCTATACCATTAACCGTTTATTAGTTTTCGATGTTGATATATAATTAACTAATTACGTTTTTCCCATTTATTCCGTTGTCTATACCATTAGCCGCTCACTAGTTTCGATGTCATTGATTAGTAACCCTTTACAACACATCAACCAACGTTTACTTCAAACCGTGACATAATTAAATAATATCTGTGATTCCAAACGATTTATACGATTACTAGTTAACCCGTTTAGACCCGTTAACCTAAAGTTTGACCAACACTAATGTTTAGCAACTTATTAAACCCACTAATGACTCATCATTGTTACACTCATTTTCCATTGATTAATGAAATATTGTTACACTAAAATAATTATTACTACACTTGTTGAACTCATCATTATTATTATTAATCGTTTGTTATACTAATGATAAGTCATTCTACACTAACGTTTTTATGGCGATAATGACTCGACTCATGCGCAACCATGGAACCAAAGTAACATTCAACCCACAAAACCAAACAATAGATTCAAGTCAAGAAGAGATAAGCTTAATCTATACAAATTTGACACCAAAATTTGACTTATTGACCGGGTACACAAACGACACCAAATATCATTCAAAATCTGGGATCCGAACAAGTTTTACCAACCCTGATGGGTTTGACCCATGTGGGTTGACCCGACTCACTGAGTCACAGTTTGACTCACTGAGTCAACACGAAAATGTATCTCATCTTGTTGCAACAAGTTCAGTCCCAACCCGAGACACGCAACACCCTCAAATGGGTCTAACGCAACATACACGAACCGAACTCCTAATCAAAATAGCTTCTAAAGTTGTCTTACCAGATTAACCACACAAAATACAAGCCAAGAGTTTTTAATTAGTTTTACCCATATCTCAAAATATTTCGAATTTGTTTTATACTTGTTACCCACGAAAACAGTTAAGTAAACGACATTGATATATCAATCGATTCAAGATTACAAAAAAGAAAACAATATGAAACAGGGGTCGCGTTTACCGAGAGAAGAAGAATATGGAGGGTCGTGACGGTGTCTCCAACGGGTACAACCCGTAGCCATCAAACTTTGAACTCTTGAACACATTTTTGTTTAAAACCCTAAGATCCGAAACTTATTTTTAAGATCTAAGGCGCGTGAACCAGATTATGAACGCGTGTGGTATATAGAATTAACCATGAAGACGAGATCTATATGTTGGTGTAGGCGGTGTAGTTTGGTGGTGGTGGCCGGAGGGTGGCCGGAGATGTAGCAGCGGCGCCGGAAAATATAGAAGAGGGGAGAGAGATAAGAAAAACTAACCCTAAGTGTGATTTTGTGTTCTACTTATAGCTAGGGTTCAGGGACCATTTGTGTAAATACGAGGACCAAGTTGTAGTTATTGAAAAGATGAGGGAAGGGAGGGATGTGAATATCACAGGGACTATTCTTGTAGTTTTTCCATTCTTCTATACATATTCGGTTCGGGACTCATTAAGCCTAGTAAAAGAATGATTCACGACACGGGAATTTCGCCATTGTTCTTAAAATATAATTTCCAATAAAAATGATATATAATTTGACTCGTATCTCGAATTAGTTACAACGATCGCTCTAATCGATGTTTCTCCCATTACGACGCATCGAGGAATTTACAAGTTGTCACATCCTCACCTCCTTAAAAGGAATCGCGTCCTCGCGATTCAATTCAAGTTATCCGTTAAAGTCTAGAAGGGGTGAGTGCAAAAGCACGAGGGTTTATCTTCACGTTCCCTACGTGAATCTAGGATCTTACTGTGAGTTTCTACGAACTTCGAAGATAGAGATGCGACTCTACTAAGGTCGCTCGGTTTCATAATCTATGGTTTTGATAGGTCAACAAAGTGTTAGACGTTCAAAGATTTGGATTTCCCAGAGGGATGACAATTGTCTTATCGACGAGTCTTATCTTCCTGTTACGCACGAAATGTTGGGAACTCTACTGAGTCTTGATGGTAGCTCAAGGTTCTGAGCTACAGGTCTAAATCTAGCAAGTATTTTCAGAAGGATTGTTATTGTGGGGATTAAGTTTGCACGTTTACTACTCGCTTCACACAATTTCATGGTGGATCCGTAAGCTTAATTCTAGGTTATCTCGGAGGGTTCAAGAGATTTACGTTGTCTATGTCTCCTAATGGTTTGTGAGCAACTTACATATCCATCTCAACTTAGAACATTTTCCTTGGTATCATTTCGAATAGCTTCGGGGTTGCTAAGTTGGGTATTTCCATTTCCCCCCAATCATCGGAATCGGCACTTACGACCATAAAGGATCTCTTAAAGTTCCTTTGAGGTACTAAAGCGATAGGTATGGTTATAGGAGAAGTTGGCCAATGGAGGGTGTCTGTCCCAACCGTTGTCAGACTCGAGAGATGTCTATAAGAGAGTTTGTCCAACGAGAGGTGTCTATCCCAACCGTTGCCAAACCTTAATAAACACGCGATGTGTTCTACTAAGGTTCAAATGGTTTCTTTACTTCAGCCATCAGTCTGGAGATGATACACTGTAAGCATATCCAGATCTGTTCTCTCAGCTCTTGGAAGTGATAGATGAAAATGGGTGTGTGGCTATTGCCACAATCTGGAAATGATAGAAATCAGCATTTCCTAAAGCACACGGTTTCCTTTACGTGTGGAGAAGTCTATTTGTGTAACTTAGGTTTTCCGATCGCACTTCTTCCTTAAAGAGTATCGGAGGGAGTTGAAGGTTGAGAAACAAGAATCAAATGTGTACTAACCGAATGAATCTCAGATAGACAAAAACGGACCAGGGGGATTCCTTTTTCAATTAGAGTTCCATAGTGGAAAGAAGGTAAGGAGCTAGAGTTCAAAAGTGAGGACTAGCTTATTGGAGCAAGTCACTTTACCAGAGGGAGAGGAACAATTGCTCTCTCACATCCTTAAAAGAAGATAGAGGGGTTCTCTACTATTTCTATAACTACATGAGGAGAGACGAGCAAGGTCGTCCATACTTTCCATCTTACTGATTAGCGGGAGGTGAACAGGTTAGGTACTAAGGTGAGGAGGTGACTAGGTGACTAGGTTAGGTAGGACTACCAACAACTAGTCGGGTAAAGGCGGGAATCTGCTTCCAGGGTTTCATCTATGACGTAGCTTATCGTTTGGTAAGAGGTTCAAAAGGATAGTAGGCATTTCTTGAAGGACGAGAGAATGATTAGGTAGTTATCCTAGGGAACGCGGTTCAGGTTTCTCCTTAGGATTTCAAGGTTTTCGTTGGGTACGCAATCTCTACTAGATGAGAAGTCTAGGAAGTTCAGGGTATATCTCCGTTAGAAAATGTTGATTGCTACTAGCAATCAGTTGGTTGACTCATTGGTGCACTGAACACTTAACGCAGAAAGGTTCAATATTCAACTCCAAAGTCCTAATCCCAAAAGAAGTTCGTCTATCGATCACTATCAATTCAACTCCTAAATACGAGTGAAGGTTAACGGCTCTAAGTTGGTTTACTAAAGAATTTCGCATCGATGAAGTATAAGGTACAACATCGGTAGGGCGGTATAGGTAGTACCACAATCGGTGGTATCACGTAGCAGACTATCATCGATAGAATAATATTTACAGGTTAACCTTGGTGAACAACTTCACTAAAACAGGTCGTTAGAACGTTATCGATAGGGTTACCTAACTAGAGGATAAGGTACGATATCAGCAGCACGCAAGGTACTACCTTAACTGAAAGCTGTTGGCGAAGCAACGTCGACCAAAACATTTTAGGAAATGAACAACGTCGACTAGATGACGTCGTTTAAATCAACATCGAGTGAACGGCAAGGTTTTCGAAAGTTTAAACAATAATCAACTCGATACTAGGCTTGAGGTAGAAGTGTCGGTAACAAGATTACCAACGAAGCGAGGCTAAACGACAGATCCAAGAAAATCACTAACGAAACTAGGCGGAATGATAATTCCAGCAAGATTGCTAACGAAACGAGGCGGAATAATAATTCGAGGCCAAATGTTGATTGAAAGTCAAATGATGAGTTAAGACCCAATCCAGAAATAACCCAAAATAATTCCAAACGCTCTAGAGAGATCGACGAGGCTTTTGACGATAAGAAACTCGGATATAGATGGTGCCAATCGGGTCTAACCCGACTTACTGCGAATTACGCTCGACAACGACAAACAGGAATTTCATATTAATGAAGACGTATAGCGGTGTCAGAAACACTACGGTTCGAGAGGTGTTGCGATGCCAATGTGTCGTATGTGAGTGCATGCTTTCGTGATGTTTGGTGAGTGTGAGTGTGTGAGTCCACCTAAAGTTCATCGTCCTTAAAACCAATCTATAACCCATCCATAATTCTGTTATAACTTCTCCCAGTATTTGCAAAATTCACCTCTGAGACGGACATAGGTGATCAGTCCATGTCATGCTGTCTCTGGCTGAATATAGGTGATCAATCTATATTCATTCGAGGTTTAATGAATTTTGATCAAGCAAGGCACAACCAATTAATGTAACCAATTCTTAATATACATTCCCAACTTCATTATTATTTACCCCGAATGTATTCATTTTCTTTATCTAAAAAATATCTCGTTTCACCATTTAGTTATTAGCGTTAGGTATCATCGTGTGTGTGTGGTATCGACTCGACAAAACACCATGAATGCACTCAAATAACCACAATGCGACTCATAATGACACAATGAGACATCTAAGCGATAAGCTTTATAGTTTAATAAGCTTCAAAATAAATAGTTAGATCTTATCGAGTTCGTCAACTCGATAAACTCAACCATTAATCCATGTAACTTATTATCCAAAGACCAGTCACATCCTAACGAGTCATAAGGATAATTCACCCATTAATAATGTTATCCTACGTACATAGCGGGCGCTTATTAGGTTCGTCAACCTAATAAGTCCGTTATCCACGTGGATCGACGCTATTAATGTTAGGTCATCCGTAACCCACACACAACACATAAATAGTATTAAATACTCATAAATGACACCTTTCGACAAACGTGCCCTCGAAACATTTAATGACTCATCTATTACAAAACATTTCTATTTTTAGACGTTTGCCCTCTTTTTAAAATGTCGAATAACAAGACGAGCCTTGTTATCGAATGTTTAGGACAAAACCATTTATCATCTATATTTTCTAGTATTATTTACTAATTTCTATATATATTACGTCAAGCTTCAATATAAGTTTCGAGTCATTATTCGTTTCGAGTTCACAAATCCGAGTCATGACCTTCGGCTTTTACACATCATATTGCCCAATAAATACCAAAGACCATGTTACGGTGTTGTCGGGGTCAGTCGAGACTAAAAAAGTCACGATAACACCGACGTAGCGCAAAGTTGACATATATATTATTAAATTCAAAATAAACAATTTTACAACTCCAATTAATCCTCCAAACAATCTCATATCAATCTCGCCATCTAAACAGACAACCAAACATACCCAACACCACTAAAACACTTCCAATTGACTCTTTCAATTCCCAAACACAACCGATTAACGAGTATCAAATCTAATGTTTGTTAATAACTTACAATTTACCCAAAACACCACAATTAATTTGTTATTCAATCAAGGCTATTAATTAAAATATCGTCCAATTCCAAATAACCGTTATGTACCAATGATTCACCATTAACCAAATAATTACACGTTAGTCCAATTTATTATCTGAAAACACTTACTGGTTTCGCATATTATTATAACACTAGCGGGCATGAATCCATTATCAATCAAAACCGACTACCACTTGTTTGACAATACTTAAGAACAAAACAACGGTTTACGAAAGTCTCAACCCAAAATTGTGACACGAGACTATATACCCTTCAACATCATCAAAACCATTATAACCCATCATCTAGTTATGACCAAGAATACATAAACATGATAAAATGCAAAAACACGTGAACATGACACAACACACGATACCAACACACCAGTTTTATTAGTTTTAACGCGTTTTAGACTCGTGTTCATCAAAACTTAACTATGGAACTCGCGTTCACAAGACAAAATGTCTCGTTCGTGACTCCCTGACCTAGTTATAATAGCACCATTTCCGTTACATTCCCAAATCATTCCCACGACCACTACTAATGTGCAAGTTCTAAATCGAGTGGTGAGATTACGCAAGGAAATTGCGTAACTCTGATACTTTGAGAGTATTCGTATTATTGATTAGAAATGTTGAAGTATTGGTTATCACCGTTTGTGTTCGTTTGTTTACTTTTACCTTCTAAGTATACTCAAGTAGATTCCACATATTTGTGTGTATTCGCACAAAGTTTTATCTTTGTTGTTTTGGAACTATCCAAGGCAACTACTTAATACAAGCTAAGTGTTATAAATCTAAGGTTTGGGACTCCACACTATGTGAAAGGTATACTGCGTGCGAAAGCATGAGGACATGCCTTCTGTGCGTGTTTAAGCATGAGGACATGCCTATAGGGCATGCATAAGCGTATGGAAATGCTTATGGGGTATGAGTAAGCATGAGGACATGCTTACTGTGTGTGTATAAGCATGTGGAATGCTTATAGTGAACTACTAAGGTAGGCAGACTTAAATCATCCACTAACAGGGCATACATTCAACAAGTGTGCTAACAAAAAATTCATCAAATAAGCCAAAAACATCTCATCAATCAATACGTCTAATGTGTTCTCAATAATCTACATCCTTAAACTAGTCATACGCGAGGCTTCAGCTTGGCAGGCAGGCACGTGGCGGTCATAGGGCTAAGTTTTCGTAAAAGTGGTTATAGTCTAGGTTTTGAAAATACCCAGTTCTCTATAACCTGGCTCTGATACCAATATGTAACACCCCAAAAATATGGTCTAGCAGAAGCATACGAGCCTTTGGGTGCCACAATCTTGGTATCACAACATAAGGTACAAAGAATGGTTTTTATCCCATTTAGTTAGAGTAAGATTCATTAATTGAAAACATTAGGTTTACATTAATTAAAGTAGTGCGGAAATAGGCCCAAAAGATAATTAAAGCGGTCCCATTTATTTATCAAAGTCGCCTATGACCATGCCTCTTGCCAAGCATCTTCCAATAGTGAGCTATCGCCTTAAACCTGAGAACACATGCTAAAAAGGTCAGCTTACGCTGGTGAGTTCATAGAGTTTAGTTACAAAATGTAGTAGTGTACTTGATGGAGTTTAATTGCTACATGCGACTAAGGCAGACAGATAATAAATATACCAACCAACAATCAATCAATCCATAATCAATCCAATCCAATCAATAATCAATCTAATCAATGATCAATCCAATCAATAATCTATCCAATACCTATGAGATCTCGATGCAGGGCCCTGAGCGACTCTAGCCAGCACAGTCGTAGCAAGGCCTAGAACACAAGCTACCTTGGACTAGGTCTGTCTATTCTTAGCTAGGCATCGCGTTATAGCATAGAGATGCTACCCTAGTCTAAGTCAACAAATGTCGCATGTCTAACCTTTCCTAGTCAACACTTTAGCAATTCAAAAGAATAGTGCAGGTCCAAGAAATAGTTTGCATTCACATAAACACGTAAAACGTTCAATCACCAAAACAAATATACCAAACAACAGTTATTCCAAATAATATTCATATATCCAGTTATAGTTTGTTAAAAGCAGCATGTATTATCCCCCAAAATAGTTATGAAAACTTTAGAAAAGAGGGGCTATGAAACTCACCTTAGCCACAACAATGCACTATTCACTATTGACACGACTGGCATCTAAAGCTAATCTCCACGGCATCCAGATGAATGTACGACGAGTACAATAGAATAGAAACGACACAACCTAATGGGTATACGATTATCTTAAAATACAGCTCATATGATAAAGAAGTCAATAAAAAGTAATGTGTCGTAGTTTTCGTGGATTATTCATGTCGTTACTTTCAAAAGTCCATTATCGTCCCCAAATGTTTATAATTAATATCTCAAAAGTTTAGTTTTAACGTTTCATGTGGTGGTAAGAAACATAGATGCGACGCACAACTCACGCGAAAGAAGAGAAGACGTCGACATAGTCGAGACATATTAACTAGAACGCACACCAAAAAGGAATAGACATCGACCAATGTCGAGAAATACTGACAATTCTCAAGCTAGTCAAAGACTAGGAAATGACGACAACCATTTATGAAATATAAATAGACTAACCTTCGATAGTTTTCCCATAATCCCAAACGTTCATATTTAATGTAAAGATAAGTTTCCATATCGCTTGATCAATAAGGATTTCATATCCACTATCCGTAATTATACAAGTTTATAATAAAGTACGTTGTATAAAGCATACTATTTAGTATTTTATAAGTGACACGTTTGTTTATTCATGTTCCCAAACCATTACGAATTTAATGAGTTGACTCATCCAAAATAACCGTTTTCAACAAGTTTATAGAAACTAATCATATATTTATAAAATATGAGTTATTATCATAGTAAATAAAGGTTTATAATTAAATAAAACCGTATTCGTCAACAATACATATAGTAATATATTTCATTATCGGTTAAAATGTGAAAACATAATATTTAGGCTTATCGCAAAAAGAATATATTAAACTCATTCCCGAGTCTAACATATTGTAGTTGGTTAATTAAAAACGTTTAATATAATTCAACTTACAACCAATATAACTCGAGTATCGAATGTTACTTCAAAACTCTAAACCGTGTTAAACCCTATAACGTATACGTAATACTCGATACTAAATATATATCACATTTCTAGTTCTAAAATTTACTACTCCGTTATACAAGTAACTTGTTCATTGTTAATTCATATTCAATATTGTTTACTCCGATAGCTCTATTCCGGTATCGTCGTGTAGTTAGTTCGATACAATATCGAGTCGTTAAGTTTATCTTTTACAAGTTAGTCGTTGACCTATACCATTAACCGTTTATTAGTTTTCGATGTTGATATATAATTAACTAATTACGTTTTTCCCATTTATTCCATTGTCTATACCATTAGCCGCTCACTAGTTTCGATGTAATTGATTAGTAACCCTTTACAACACATCAACCAACGTTTACTTCAAACCGTGACATAATTAAATAATATCCATGATTCCAAACGATTTATACGATTTCTAGTTAACCCGTTTAGACCCGTTAACCTAAAGTTTGACCAACACTAATGTTTAGCAACTTATTAAACCCACTAATGACTCATCATTGTTACACTCATTTTCCATTGATTAATGAAATATTGTTACACTAAAATAATTATTACTACACTTGTTGAACTCATCATTATTATTATTAATCGTTTGTTATACTAATGATAAGTCATTCTCCACTAACGTTTTTATGGCAATAATGACTCGACTCATGCGCAACCATGGAACCAAAGTAACATTCAACCCACAAAACCAAACGATAGATTCAATTCAAAAAGAGATAACCTTAATCTAAACGAATTTGACACCAAAATTTGACTTATTGACCGGGTACACAAACGAAACCAAATATCATTCAAAATCTGGGATCCGAACAAGTTTTACCAACCCTAGTTGGGTTTGACCCATGCGGGTTGACCCGACTCACTGAGTCACGGTTCGACTCACTGGGTCAACACGAAAATGTATCTCATCTTGTTACAACAAGTTCAGTCCCAACCTGAGACACCCAACACCCTCAAATGGGTTTAACGCAACATACACGAACCCAACTCCTAATCAAAACAGCTTCTAAAGTCGTCTTACCAGATTAACCACACGAAACACAAGCCAAGAGTTTTTAATTAGTTTTACCCATATCTCAAAATATTTCGAATTTGTTTTATACTTGTTACCCACGAAAACAGTTAAGTAAACGACATTGATATATCAATCGATTGGAAAGGGTCTTGAGCTTCATTGTTGGCCAACTATGACGGACCGTTGGAAAGGGTCTTAGATCGATTGGACTATATACCCAGTAAATTGCTAGGCTTTTCTCTGAGTGATATACTTTTTTTTTTTTTTTTTTTTTTTTTTTTTTTTTTTTTTTTTTTTTAATTTTAAGGCAGAATTATTAACCAACAAAAAAAACACCTCAAGGGACAAACCCCCAAGAAGCACAAAGCACAAGCCCAGACGAGGGACTTAACCACCGAAGCACAAAACACACGACAAAAACTACCAAAAAGCTATCTAGCACATGAGATATGTGAAACAAGCAGCAGCCCGACAGAAATCGTACCGACAAAAACTACACCCTCTCAAAAAGGTCAAACAACAACACCACACTCAACCCCACAAGCAGCAACCCACATCAACGATTAAGCCTTGGTATACCAACACAACTTTGAGGTCTTTCTAACCATCTCTCCCATCGAATATTAATTTTCCTAGACCTTCTACTGATCCACGAACCAAATGTAATTTTGACATGGTAGCATTTTGTGCGGCCAACAATGAAGCTCAAGAGTCACTTCCAATCAAAATGCTACCATGTCAAAATTACATTTGGTTCGTGGAATGTTATGGAATTTCATGAGATATAATTGAAATCCTGTATTTGGTTGGATAAAAAAATATAAATTTCAAATTCTTGTAATCTCATGAAATCTTTTGGTTGTGAAATTTTGAAAATCCTCGAAGATCGGAAGGATTTCAAATTCTTGTGAACAAAAGAGGTTTATTTGACCATCTTTGACAAAATTATCAATTTCAATCAAATTTCGTAAACTGTTTTTTCTTAATACTCGTTTTCTTTGCGATTAATCAGTTTAAGATATCAAAAAGATTTGTAAACCTTTTTACCTTTGTATTCATGTATGATTTTCTTTTTTATCATATTATGTTTTTGAATAACAAATTTATTCGCATTATATATAACTGAAATACACACACAAAAAAATTGTTTAACAAACAAAAAACATATTTTATTTTTGATTTCAAATACCAAGGGTTACTCGATTTACATCACCACTCTATGAATTTGTTCCTCGTATAACATTGGTGCTCTTTATTTAATTTCGGTTAAGAAAGCCAATAAACTAGGGGGGAAAAAGAAGTTACAAAGAGAAGAGTAGAGGACAATTTTGTCATTTTTTAGTTTCTATAAAAGATATTTGAACCAAATTTTAATTTTTTTGTTTTCCCAAATGCAACATAAGATTTTAAATCCCGTCATTTCAAATCTTTTAAAATTTCAGATCTTGAGATTTGAAATCCATGAACCAAGCGTCCTCTAAGGATTTTATCTTGTGTCGGGGTAATAAGGCCCCGGCCTCCTTATGGTTTGTCTTGGATTCGTCGTGGAGGCTAAGACGAGTCCTCCCCTAAGACACCATTGGCACGGGTGTGTCTTAGGCCTCATCTTAGAAGCCTCGTTGTAGCCAAGAAGAGGAAAAGACGAAAAGGAAGTGGGCCATGTATTTGTATGTATGTGTGTGGGTATAATAAAAAAAATAGAGAAAAAAGTGAAGATGAGCGTTGTTGGTAGGAGTTAATCTTACAAAAAATATGATGTGATAGTAACGTGATAATAAGATGAAGTTAAGATGATGTATTATTGGGAGAGGCCTAGAAAACAACGTAACTCAATAGTGTGTGTGTGTTTCTTTCCGAAAAGTAGGATTAGTCAATCAACCCATCAAAATCCGAGTTCTCGAGTTTAGATGACCAATCTGGTACGTAAGCCTAGCCTAGTGTATAACTAAAATAAACAAAGACCATAACATTTTGTTCTATATAAAAAACAAATATAGTAAATTAGTAATCGTAAACTTGAACCAAATAAGAATTTAATTTCAGCATAACGTAAGGTATCAGTAATGTTTTAATTGATTTACGCACACTTAAGAAAATAGAAATTGGTATTTTTATTACGTTAGAACACGTTTTAATCTTGAATTGGTGGTCAAGCTAGACTTGTTAGTCAAAACTACTATTAAATCTCCATTCAGACTTCTTCAAGGTGTTGATTACAAGTGTAGATTTGATAATATTGCATCATCATCAAAACTCATGATTCTATCAAATACGCAAAGCTTTTGGTGTCACACTCTACAAGTTTCTTATAACGTCTAGCTCGATCGGTAGATTTTGGAGATGAACGTACAATGTATTTGGAATGTACAACCCGGTTCAAACCCCACGAGAGTCCGTCGAAGACTAGCCTAGGTTTTTCGAGTTAAAAAAGTCGTACGTTTGGTGAATTTAAAGTGGATAAGTTGGTTTTAAACTGTCTAAATATATCGATATGAAGCTTGATTAACTTCTCACAATCTCACATAATGAATGCACACGAATATGTGTAAGCAAGGTCGACTTACAATCTATACTAACGATGTCAAGCATGAGCAGAGCTACATACACGTACTCGAGAGGGTGCAGTCGAACCCAGCAAATAAAATTTTTCTCCATAATTCTAGGGTAAATTCACGTAAATTTGTATTTAAACCATCTGATTTTATCTTTTAAGTCTTAATAATTTTGATAATAAGCCCGTTCGATAAAAATTTAGCTCCCCCATTGTCAAGTATTTTTTAACTATATGTAGAAGATAAGAAAAGGGACTATCTTTCATCTTCCTTCCCTATACTCCACAACAAAACTACATAGTAAGTCTTTAGAAGCACGGCAAGCTAGCTAGACACATATATGAACCTATATATGTAATGTATCAACACCATTTCAATTTCATATCAATCTATATATCTATACCACCCTAGCTATCTACCCCATCGATCGACCATCGAGTCACCCCAACACCCTATATTGAGAGACTAAACAAAAACTTGAACCTAGAAAATGAACCCAAAACCGAACTTATTTACTCCACCCAAAATCGATGACCAAAGTCTTAAATCGACTTGGACTCACCGTGCATGGGTGGCTATCGGATGCACCAATGTATTAATTTCTCTAGCCAGCTCCATCGTTGGGTCGATAAATTTAGGCACATGGTTTGAATCCATATTGGCCGGATTAGTAGGATACTTGTTTGCTGACCTTGGGTCCGGGGTATACCATTGGAGTATTGATAATTATGGCGATGCATCAACTCCAGTATTCGGGTCACAAATTAATGGGTTTTTAGGCCACCATAAGTTTCCCTTATTGATCACTAAACAAGAGTTTGCCAATAATCTATACCGGTTAGGATTAGGTATTACTTTTATCGTCATGCCTATTAATATAGTATGTCATGACCGACCCGTGGTGATGGGGTTCGTGGGCGTGGCTAGTGGGTGCGCTATGTTTAGCCAGCAGTTCCATGCTTGGGCTCATGAGACCAAAAACAAGCTACCACCAATAGTTGTGGCGTTACAAGACGTTGGAGTGCTTTTATCTCGATCGAGGCATGCTGCTCATCATAAACAACCGTTTAACAACAACTACTGCATCGTGAGTGGGATTTGGAATAGGCTTTTGGATAATTATAAGGTGTTTGAAGCTCTCGAAAAGTTGGTGTTCTTCGTGGTTGGTATACGGCCACGGTCATGGAGTGAACCAAATGTAGTAACACCGTTCACAAAATAAAATGTTTATTCGAATTACAATATACTGAAATAAAATTAACAATACTGAAGAAAAATAAATTACAATATGGTGAAAAGAAATTACAATATGGTCATGGAGGCAGCCACCGGGTGCAATTCCTTATTAGGAATTACTAGCAGGGTACCCGCGCGATGCGACGGCGGGTACCCTGTGATTATATTTTCTGACAATGTAATGTTATACGGGTATACTTTTATTAAACAATTAAATTACAAATAACAATAACTTTAGTTATGACCGTGGAAATAATTCATCTCTTGTTAACTGAAGCTACCACAAACAAAATCTTGATTCTTTCCTTCAGCACAATCACCCTTCATCAATTTTGGAGCCGACCGACCCAGTTCGACCCTCATGTTGCAATGATGGTGACTTGGTCGGCGCAGCGAAGACCGAACCAGTCGACCGACCACTGCGGGCAGCATAATGGCTTTATTTTTAAATGATTGGCTTAGTAGTTTAATTAGATTATGCATTGTGGTTAAATGGTTGTATATTTTAGTGAAGGGGTAAATTAAATAGTATATTAATTGTATGTGTTGAATAGTGTTTTTTAGTGTATTTGTGCTTCAAATAGTTTGTACATTGTGTTTTATAAATTATACTTTTTATCAAATGGGTGTTTTAAATATGACATTAATTGCAAATGTTGACAAATCAATATGTGTAGGTGTTTATGCATAAAGTAATTGTACATATAGCTTAAGTAATTGTATTTGCCTAAAATCTATATATGTAAATATTAAAAAATTAGAAGAGAGAGGGTCATTCCTTCATTATAAGTGGTATAGATTATTCCACCATAATTCGACATTATAAACATAATTAAAGTTTATTATTCAACAATGTGGGATCAACACATCTCATTAATTAAGACATCTCATTAATTAATTCACGACACAACTTTGAGCATCAATATCTCATTCATCTTTGCTCCGTTTTGGACACCGTTTAATTCGTTGAAATCCTCTAATCACATGAATAGATATTTATTCTCATACTCATATAAAAAGATATAATTCAACGGTCGAGTATTGCAGGAGAAGTAGGTGTTCCCTTTGAACCTTCCTTTGTGAGTGTACTTGGTCTCCTAGCAGTTGGTAGACTTTGATGTCCTTGAACCAACTCCTTTTTACGTAGACGTTATTACACCTCACACAATACTTTCTCTGGTCTGGTTAACCCCTCACTTTCGTGTCCGTTATGGTCATGGAACACTAGCCTGGTTCTGCAAGAGCTCTAGAAATTACGCCCCCCCACAATTCCTTTCGAAGCGACCCCACTTCTCTCACACATAGGTGATTTCACGAAATCATTAAAAGCCATTTGCTTAACCTCATTTGTTATCACTGATATGATATGGGAATGAACTAGGAAGCTTGAAACTCCCTTGGTTATAATGGGGTGCTCCCCCACACTGACCTTAATTTATACAATTAGGTTGTCCTATTGAGCCTAGATCATGGGATCTCCAATCTTCTAGGACAGGTTTTCCTTCGTACAAATTTACTCAATGGGCTTTAGTCCCATTCCCCTTGACGACTTGATTACTGCCTCTCTGCTTAAGCCTTTTGTAAGTGGATCCGCAATGTTATCCTTTGACCTCACATAGTCAATAGTGATAACTCCTGTTGAGAGCAGTTGTCGTACCGTATTATGTCTACGACGAATATGCCTTGATTTGCCATTATACATTGCACTATGAGCTCTACCAATAGCCGATTGGCAATCACAATGTATGCAAATAGCCGTCAACGGCTTTGGCCATAGTGGAACATATTCCAAGAATTGTCGTAGCCATTCTGCCTCTTCTCCAGCTTTATCCAAAGCAATAAACTCAGATTCTATTGTGGATCTGGCTATGAGCGTTTGTTTGGACGACTTCCAAGCTATAGACGCTCCTCCAAGGGTAAACACATACCCACTTGTGGATTTAGAGTCTTTTATGTCGGATATCCAGTTAGCAATCACTGTATCCTTCCAACACAGCTGGATCTTGGCCATAATGCAGTCCATAGTTCCTTGTATGTCTCATATACCTTAGTAATCTTGTCATAGCCTTCCAATGTTCAGATCTAGGATTACTAGTATATCTACTTAGTCTGCTCACAGCATATGCTAAGTCAGGCCTTGTACAGGTCATGAGATACATGAGACTGCCAATGATCCTTGAGTACTCCAACTGAGCAACACATTCACATCTATTCTTTGATAGATGTTGAGTGGTATCGATTGGAGATTGAGCTACACTCATGTCCTCCGGACAAAATTTTCCAAGGATCTTGTCCACATAGTGAGATTGACTTAACACCAGACCATTTTGGGTTCGAAGAATCTTCATCCCAAGAATGACATCGGCTAAACCCATGTCCTTCATATCAAATCTCGCTTTCAACATATCTTTGGTAGATCTGATCATCCCATCATCACTACCTACAATGAGCATGTCATCAACATAAAAGCATAACATCACATAGCCTTTAGATGTGTCCTTCACATAGACACATTTATCACACTTATTTATTTTGAAACCCTTTTCAAGCATGAATTAGTCAAACTTTTGGTGCCATTGTTTTGGATCTTGCTTCAAGCCATACAGAGACTTGACAAGTTTACACACCTTGCCCTCTTGGCCAGGAGCAGAGAAACCCTCAGGTTACTCCATGTAAATCTCTTCATCTAGCTCTCCATTTAGAAAAGCAGTTTTTACATCCATTTGATGTACTTCCAAGTTCCTAAGAGCCGCAATTGCCAGCACCATCCTGATCGAGGTTACTCGAGTAACCGACGCATAAGTATCAAAGTAGTCTAAACCTTCCTTTTGTCTATAGCCTTTGATCACTAGCCTTGCCTTGTATTTATCAATTGAGCCATCAACTTTCGTCTTCCTTTTGAATATCCAACGATATCCAAGTGGTTTACAACCAGGTGGAAGATCTACAAGCTACCAAGTATGATTCTGCAAAATTGAATCAATTTCACTCTTGATAGCTTCTTTCCATTGAGGTGCTTCTAACGAGGTGACTGCCTCTTTATATGTTTGGGGTTCACCCTCAATCATGTAAGAAACAAAATCAGGCCTAAAAGATTTTTCAACCCTTTGCCTTTTGCTTCTTCTCGGCTCCACCTCTTCACCTTCTGATTGTTCTTGAGGTACATCCTGAACAATCTCATCAACTGGAGTTGATGTGCTTGCAATTCTGTTTTGCAAGCGAGGAAATACATTTTCAAGGAATGTAGCAATCCTTGATTCCATTATGCTATTCTTGTGTATTTCAGGGTTCTTAGATTCATGTACAAGAAACCGATATGCACTGCTATGTTCAACAAGGCTTGTGGATGCCATATCACTACCATGCTGAGCATACCCTATGAATACACAATCCACAGTTTTGGGTCCTATCTTTTGTACCTTTGGTGGTGGCACCACCACTTTTGCTAGGCACCCCCACACTTTCAAGAATTTATAGGATGGCTTTCTTCCCATCCATAACTCATAAGATGCTACATCCTTTTTCTTGAAAGGTATCTTATTCAAAAGATAATTAGCCGACAAAATGGCATCACCCCACATGTCCTGGCCCAACCCAGAACTAATTAACATGGCATTCATCATTTCCTTTAAGGTACGATTCTTTCTTTCAGCAATGCCATTTTGTTGTGGAGAATAAGGAGCAGTGTACTCATGGATGATTCCATTTTGAGCACATATTTCAGCAAATGGAGAAACATATTCACCACCTCTATCACTCCTTAATCGTTTGATCTTTTTGTTGAGTTGATTCTCAACCTCAGTTTTATACAAGACAAACTTGTTTATTGCTTCATCCTTGCTCTTAAGCAAGTACACATAGCAATATCTAGTACTATCATCAATGAAGGTGATGAAGTACTTGTTACCACCTCTAGTGGGAATAGATCTGAAATCACACACATCAGTGTGAATTAAATGAAGGGGTTCAGTGTTTCGTTCAATGGTTTTAAAAGATGATCTAGTTTGTTTGGCTTCAACACAAGTCGTACATTTTGAATTTGAATCAATGGCAAAAGAAGGTATGCAATCTAATTTAATCAAACGACGCATTGAATTAAAATTCACATGACCAAGACGACCATGCCAAACATTAGAAGACTCAATCAAATAAGCAGAAGTAGAAGCATTTTCATTCATTTTCTTAACAGGAATTACAATGAGTTTGAACATACCATTTTAGGCATAGCCCTTACCAACATACAAACCACACTTGGTTAACACAAACTTATCACTTTCAAACACTAAACGAAAACCAAACTTATTGAGCAGCCATCCTGACACAAGACTCTTGCGCAAATCAGGAACATACAGCACCTTGCTCAATGTGAGCTCCTTCCCCGAAGTCCACTTGAGGATCACATCACCCTCTCCCTTGATATCAGCTGTTGCAGCATTGCCCATGTACAACTTTTCATCACCAGTTGCCTCTTTGAAAGTATGAAAGAGGGTCTTGTCAGGGCACACATGGCGAGTAGCACCAGTATCAACCCACCATCCCTTAGGGTTGTTAGAAACCAAATTTACCTCTTCCATCATAGCAGTGAGATCAGATATCATAGCAACAAGAGGCATGTTGTCATCAACCATATTAGCCCTATCCTTCTTAGGATTCTTGCATTGATCAGCCCGGTGACCAGATTCTCCACAGTTGTAGCACTTCCTTTTAAAAGCGCGAACTTTCTTTTTCACACCTCCCTTCTTGGGACCCAAATCCACAGCTTTCCCCTTGGCTTTGTAATCAGCTCGATTTCCTTTGCCTTTATTACCCCGGGATTTTTTACCATGCTCCACCATGTTTGCCTTAGCATAGCCCTCAATTTGACCAGCTTTTTGTGCCAACCTGTTGTCTTCTTCAATTCGAAGATGAACCACAAGTTCATCAATAGTCATTTCCTTTCGCTTATGCTTAAGGTAATTCTTGAATTCCATCCAGCTTGGGGGCAATTTTTCAATAATGGCAGTAACCTGAAATGTTTCACCAAGGACCATTCCCTCTGACAAAATTTCACTTAATATAATCTGTAATTCTTGAACTTGATTCATAACAGTTTTAGAATCAACCATTTTAAACTCCAGGAATCTTGCCACGATGAACTTCTTAGTCCCGACATCTTCTGTTTTGTATTTGCGATCCAAGGATTCCCACAATTCTTTGGTAGTCGCAAATTTGCAATACACATTATAAAGTGAATCAACAAGGCCATTCAATACATAATTGCAGCACAAGTACTCAGAGTGCTTCCAAGCATCAACAACGCTGACTGCCTGCATATCAGATACCCCTTTAGGAATTTCGGGGGCTGTTTCAGTCAAGAACCTCGCAAGATTCAGAGTAGTCAGGTAGAACAGCATCTTTTGTTTCTACATTTTAAAATTAGCACCAGAAAATTTTTCTGGTTTTTCAGCATGGTTAGCCACAGTTTGGGCAGCCTGGGTACCTACCAAAGGTCCCATGTTGGTGGAGAAAGTATGTCCCACAGAAGTGGAAAAACAAATGGGGACCAAACTTTTGAGTTAATTGTTTTCTTAGGTGTGCTTAAAGGTCGACCTAGATCCGGATGAGTGGATCAAGGATGGCGGGTACACGAGGCACATGACCAGCAATAAAGATATATTCTCCACATATGAATCCTTCAATGGAGGAAATGTGGTATTTGGAAATAGCAAAAGCAAAATCATCAGTAAAGGTACGATTTCTAACAAATCTCTAACCATTAACGATGTGTGTCATGTAGAAAACCTAAACTTTAACCTCTTAAGTATGTGACAAATATGTGATAAAAAGTGCAACGTACTTTTTAACGAAACCGGTAGTAAGATACTGAAAAACGGTATCACTATAGGTAGAGGAATTAGGAAACATGGAGTCTATGTCATTAAAATCGGTAATGAACCTCAAGAAAAACTTTGTCTTACTTCTATGGATGATACTTCGACCTTATGGCATCGAAGATTGGGTCATGCCAATATGCGACTTCTTCAGTCGCTATCATCCAAAGATCTAGTAAGAGATCTACCAAAATTAATATATGAACATCACTTTTGTGATGCTTGTAATGTAGGAAAACAAGTCCATGCTAATCACAAAGCTAAAAACATGGTCTCTACAACTAAGTGTCTAGAATTATTACACATGGATTTATTTGGTCCATCCGCTATCCAAAGTTATGGAGGCAACTACTACACTTTGGTTATAGTGGATGATTACTCTAGGTACACATGGACTAAATTTTTAAAGAACAAAACTGAAACGTTCGATTACTTTGAAATATTAAGTAAGAAAATCCAAAGACAATTAGGAAGTCCTATAGTGTCTATTAGAACGGATCATGGTAGGGAATTCGATAATGAAGTGCAATTTGGAGCCTTTTGTGACGCTAATGGTATTACTCACAACTTCTCGGCTCCTCGCACTCCACAATCGAATGGGGTAGTTGAAAGAAAGAATAGAACCCTACAAGAAATGAGTCACACCATGCTAAATGAGCAATCCATACCTCAAAAGTTTTGGTGCAATGCCGTTGATACATCAACGTACATACTTAACCGAGTCTTAATTAGACCATTTTTAGGAAAAACTCCATATGAGTTACTTCGAGGCAAAAAGCCTACGCTAAATCACTTTAGAGTCTTTGGTAGCAAATGTTTTCTACTTAACACTAAATAAAGAAACAATGAAGGTTGAAGAGTCATTGAACGTAAAATTTGATGAGAGTCCACCCAAACCTACTCTACCTCTTGTCGATGACGAGATTGTCGAGCGTGAAGCTATTGAAATAAAGAAAAAGACAAACGAAGAAGATGAACCTTTAAATAATGAAGTCATAAATATTAAATAGTCTAAAGATCACCCGGTAGATAAGGTCATAGGAAAGTTAAACGAGAGAACCTTAAGGTCTCAAGCCCAAAACCAAAGTAGCTTATTTTGTTTTGTCTCAACCATAGAACCTAAGAATACACAAGAAGCCATAAAAGATGAAAGTTGGGTAATGGCTATGCAAGAAGAGTTAAATCAATTTGTTTCGAACGATGTTTGGACACTCGTCCCTCCACCTAGTAATCAAACCATAATAGGAACCAAATGGGTATATAAAAACAAGTTAGATGCAAACGGTGTAGTGTCTAGAAACAAAGCTAGACTCGTTGCCCAAGGGTATAATCAACAAGAAGGAATATACTTTGATGAGACCTATGCTCCCGTGGCTAGATTAGAGTCTATAAGAATACTTCTTGCTTATGCTTGTGCTAATGATCTTAAGCTTTATCAAATGGATGTCAAAAGTGCTTTTCTAAATGGTTTTATTAATAAAGAAGTATATGTAGCTCAACCTCCGGGCTTCATCGATTTTGAAAAACCTAAACATGTGTACAAGTTAAAGAAAGCTCTTTACGGTCTTAAATAAGCTCCAAAAGCTTGGTATGATAAACTCTTTTTACTAAGAAAAGAGAGTCGCATATAATCATTGTTCACATATATGTAGATGATATTATATTTGGATATACTTGTCAAGACATGTGTGATGATTTCTCTAAAATCATGCGTGACGAGTTCGAGATGAGTATGATGGGAGAACTTAGTTTCTTTCTTGGTTTACAAGTCAACAAGTAGAAGATGTTATCTTTTTTAATCAATCTAAATACATAAATGAGATGTTAAAGAAATTTGGTTTAGAAGAGTCAAAACCCATAAGAACACCAATGTCATCCGACACTAAACTCACAAAAGATGAAGATGGCAAATCCGTTGATAACACAAAATACCATGGCATGATTGGTAGTCTTCTCTACCTCACGACTAGTCGGTCGGATATCATGTTTAGTGTTTGTCTATGTGCTAGGTTTCAAGAAGATCCTAAAACATCACATCTAGAAGCCGTCAAAAGAATATTTAGATACACTAAGGGTGCGACTCAATTAGGATTGTGGTATCCTAAGGGTACGGGGGTAGAAACAATTGTATATGCAGATTCTGACCATGCAGGTGATTATGTTGACCGAAAAAGTACAAGTGGGGTATGTACTTTTATGGGATGTTGTTTAACATCTTGGTTCTCAAAGAAGCAAACGGCATTGGCCATATCAAAAACCAAAGCCGAATATGTCTCCGCCGTCAAAGCATGCCAACAAGCACTATGGATGAAACAAGCGTTAGTTGACTACGACATTCACCTAAGTGACATAGCCATTCTATGTGACAACAAAGGTGCCATCGACTTAAGCAAGAATCCGGTATTGCACTCTCGCACCAAGCATATAGAGATTCGTCATCACTTCTTAAGAGACAATGTTCAAAAGGGGAACATCTCTATTGAGAAGGTAGCGTCCGAAGACAACATAGCCGACGTCCTCACCAAACCGTTGAAGCGAGAACAATTCAACCTACTTCGTCTTGGTCTTGGTCTCATGGAACAATCGTCGTAATTAGTTTTTTAAACTCTACAAGGTATGTAAACACTAGCCTTCCTCTTTCTGAGTCTAGGATCTCTATTTCACACACAACTCACAAGCAATACGGGAATTTTCAAAACCCAAGATAAGTTTTACTTATAACTCGTACTTTCATAGTTTCTCTTACTTTTTAAGGCAAGTACCTTTTGCAAACACGTAATTGCATACCTATTTTTTTTCTCAAGGATAAACGATTTATTCTCACAAAGAAATCTCTTTTCAAAATGTTTTCTAAAAGGATACCTCTTCCCGTATCACTTTCATAAAAGCCATTTCTCACGTCTAGGACAAACCGCTTTTTCATTATTAATACAAAGTAAAAACCCGTTTTCATTACATCTCATGTCTTTTGAATGCTAAAGAGGACACATAACTAATATGTGTTTTCGGGTACATTCATTTAAGCAACAATGAATTAGGAGCACTCGGGTTATCTCACATAATAGTGTGCTTTTTCACTTCTAGTTTATTTTTCTTTTCTTTTTAGGAGTCGAGATAACCGCAACTCCAAATGGTTTACATATAGGCACACACTAGGCACAAATGTTTCCAAAAGGAAAATTTTGAGCTGTCTGAGTCACCAGTACCACGGATCCTAGATTTAATGTTGAATGGTTCCCTCAAGGGAAGGATCCGTGGGATCCGTGAGACAGAAGCTAAGATTATCTTCTATTTTTCTCACTTTGGATGAAAACGTCTATATTTTCATCATTTTTTTGTTTTTATTTTTTATGGAGTATGTTACTTAATGCTTGTGTTTTCATGATCACATGCCTTAAATTCATATCTAATCATTAGATTTTAATCCACATTTTGGGACAAGCATTCATTACAATGCATTATTTTTCTATAAATAGGATTCCCAAAATGCTTGCATATTCATCACTCTCAACCTCACAAACAAACATCATCATGTCATCCAAAAGATCTTCCAACATAGATGAATCACCTAGTGCACACAATCCTTTTCAAGAAATCCAAAATTTTGTCCTCCCACCTTCCAAAGTACCACCACCCAAATCTAGAAAAACCGCACGGATTAGCATCTGGCCTTGTTGCTTAGCAAAACCATCATCAAATGGTTCATCACCAACCACTCATTCACCATAAAATGCTTCCATTGTATCACCTCCTTCATCTCCAACAAGTACACCAACTTCATCACCCATCAAATCCCCACCTAAGGTCACTCTTTTAGAACTCCTTAAGACTCCAACAAGATCCCAACAAACCAACTAAAAAAAACTAGTCTTTTTAACACCTCCCACATCTCCAAACACAATCTTCAAAGACCTTGAAACCTCACCACCTTTAGCTCCCATTGTGTTACAAGAACATCTAGGTTCTTTTCCACCACCACTTCCAACCATTCCGGACTTTGATCCGTATTTTCCAACTTTTCCACCACAACTTCCGCAACACACAAAACAAACTAACCCGGAAAACTTCCGCACACATTACCCACATCACTTACATTGTGAACATTGCCAATCCACTAGGGATCTTGCAATAGAAATTAGGGAAAAAATGCTAGTCATACTTAACCTCATCCTTGATCGCATCAACATCATTACTCACCAAAACTTCCATCCATAACCTTATGCAAGCATGGAAGGAATCATTTTATTATTTTTAGTATTTTCTTTTGAGTCATTTTTAGAACAAGTCTTGTTCTTAGTTTTACATGCTTGTATGTGGCATAAATACCACTACACTTTGTTATTTTATTACAAGGCTTTGTTTACATACCTTGGCTCCCAATCTTGATTCTCGTCAATCACAAGATTATTTATGCATGTTACTACTAACCTTTTCTTTGTAGGTATTTTTATTTTCTCACTTGACGCCCCATTCTAGGTGGAGCTACCATCAAGGGGGAGTTAGAGATTCGTGGACTATTTTTCCACATTTTTATTTCTTCATTAGGGTCACTTTTTGTTTCGACAAAAAGAGGGAGAAGAAGTAAAACTTATGCTTTCAAAACATACATCTAATCTTAACTTTTACTCATCATAACATTATGTTTTGTCATCAACAAAAAGGGGGAGATTGTTAATACAAATAAACCGTAAAAATGTTTATTAATATTTAGCGATCTCTTTATGTTTTGTTGATAACAAATATAATGTTATCATAAGTAAAACTATAAGGATACATGTTATTTTTGTAAAGCATCCACATATAGTCATTTAATACAAATTGTTGTAATAATTCATTTGTTGTAATAGTTTATTAGGATGGGTAAAAACCACAACCCATGATCCATACCCATGGAGCATATCCATAACCCATGGAGTTAACCCATACCCATTGACTAGATGCATTGAATCTATTAGATACATTGTATCTACTTAGATACCCATGGTTCAAACCATAACCCATGACCCATGACCCATAACCCAAAAACCCATGGGCAAAGAGGAGAGTCTCACGGATCCCTGGAGTTACACTAGACGGATCCCTCAAGCAAGGGATCCGTGGGATCCGTGCAACAGTGGCAAGAATATGCCTATAAATAGAGAGCCATATCTTCATTTTTACTCACCCCTCTTCTTACAAACTCTCTTATATATTCTTACACTCTTCTAACAAAAGATCACTTGATCTAGAGAGTTGTTCTTCTTTCTTCTATTGTGATTCTCATATAGGTCCTTCTCTAAGGCGAGATCACGAGAATTCTACAAGTCATCCAAGCAAGGGGTCTGTTGAAACTGTAGACCTTGATAGATCTTGAGCACTCGCAGATCGTTAGTATTGTCTATGTAATCACAAACAAACTAATAGAAAATCTCTACAACTTATATTCTTTAGCGGAAATCAAATATAAGTACGAACATAAATAACTAAGAACTCGTTGATCCTCTATGGATCTTTATATTACTAAAACTCTGTTTTTCAACTCGTTACATTCATCATACTATTGTGTTCCTTTCATAGACAAGGAACCCTAACTTGTTTCCTAAGAAACGTATAAACATAAAACTAAATAAGATATACACAATCACTTCCTAATAAAGCTCATGCATATCCTAACTAATTCTAGAATACGCGGAATACTATCTCCGCAGAAACAAACTACGAACAATATAACTTCAGTAGAATTCCTTCTTCGGCAGATTCCATGTTCTTCAGCAGAATCCATCAGCATTATATTTCAACAGAATTCCTACTTAGCATAATTCCCAACAATCCTCCCCTAAACTGGAATTTGACTTGGTTAAGTTCCAGTTTCTTGATAGATCTTCAATGCTTCAGAGGATTGTACACGAACATCAGCAGCAAAGAACCAAAACAAGAACATCGCGATGATGACAAAACTGTGAAACACCATATCTTTGCAGCAACAAATGACAACATGTACATCAAAACATATTAGTTTCATACTATTCTCATCACATCCAGGTGTGTTAACTCCTGTGAGAGGTGAATCATTGAAAATAATGGATTTGATGTCTCTTTACCAATAGCCATCACTACTGGAGTAGCCAAATGTTTAAGTTCGAAAACTATGGTACACTAATAACCATCTGATTTATTGGCAAACCAGCAACCATATAACGGATTTGAAATGTCTTTACCTGTAGCCGTTTGCTCAGGACTAGTCAATTCTTAAGAGAAATAAATCACTTTTGGTGAATTGAAAACCTAATATGGTATTCCAATGCCTTTACCACAAGCCATATACATGTGGGCTAGTCAATTCTTGGATTCCAAAAAGGAATAAACCATGGTGAATTGATGACCATACAACTCTCAGCAATTAAGCATGGGTAGTTGCAAACCCTATGATTTTGAGCAAACCATTATAGCTATCAACAGATTTGATGTGTCTTTACCAAAGTTGTACCCTTTGGACTAGCTAACTCTTTGATATACACAAGGCACATCTGGTGAGTCAATAACCATCAATAATATACAACAAACCTGCAAACAAAAGTTAGACAAACAAAAATACAAAGATTTTTTTTTATCTAAGAAAACAAATAAGCAAACAAAACAAATAGTACAAATAGTACAAAGATTAAGATGAGGATGATGCCTTGTGTTGCAGAAGCTGAGTCTTAATCAATCCAATCAATCGTTCAGCATTAAACTTATCATTCCCAACTGGATCTGGAGGAACTTCCAACTTCTGTCTAAGCATCCTTTCCATCAACCTCATAGACAAAGGATAAATCTTCTCAGAAAACATACAGACAGTAATACCACCCTTCGTCTCCACCACATGCACACAAGGCAGAGGATAAAATCTCCAAGTCTCAACCTTCCACATATGTGAATTCTTCCAAATATGATACCCTTTACCATTTGGAGATTGAGAATCAAACAGCACTTGAAGATCACCCAACAGATATAAACCAGAACCTTGTGGTGTATGTGTATCATAATGCTGAGTAACAAGATCATAGAGTGTATGCAAATCATGCCTATCTACCAGATGAAATATTTCCTTCAAAAAGTTAAACTGCATAGAAGATTTGTCCAGCCTAAAAATAGTATTAAGCTGTCCTTCAGTCAGAGTCCAAGCAGTCAACACATCATGAGATCCTTCAGGAAAAACATCAGCAGATCCTTCTTTAATGAAAGTTGAATCATCAGCTTTTAGATCCAAAGAACTAGCCTTGTGAGATTGCTGAACCTTAGAGGTTTGTGTCCCAGATGATCTCACAGATCTCCATAAAGAAATAGGTCTTCTTTTAGACATCCTTTTCTTCCTCCTACCTGGTATATAAACTACTATACAAAGTTTACAACATAAATCCTCCTCTGAGGCATATGCCTCCCCTGAGGCCTATGCCTCCCCTTAAACTTTGCAGTTAAGGGTTAAGCATACCAATATGGACCACAAGGTGTTGAAACCTTGGTCCATCAAAAGCCTTAGTTAACAGATCTGCCACATTATCATCAGTATGAATTTTAACCACTTTGATCAAATGTTTTTCATATGCATCTCTTATAAAGTGGTGCCTGATTTCAATATGCTTAGTTCTACTGTGAAAAACTGGGTTTTTAACAATGCATATGGTACTCTGATTATCAATAAAAATTGTTGTGTTCATGAAGTTAAACCCATAATCCAACAATTGATTTTGTATCCAAAGAACCTGTCCACAGCAATTTGCAGCAGCAACATACTCTGCTTCAGTAGATGAGGTAGCCACAATTGTTTGTTTCTTGCATTGCCAAGAAATCACTCTCTTTCCAAGGAATTGGTAACCTCCAGTTGTGGATCTCCTATCCAGATTTGCACCAGCATAGTCACTATCACTATATGCTTCCAACTTAAAAGGAGACTCTTTTGGGTATCAAAGGCCTAAGTGAGGTTGGCCTTTCAAATACTTAAAGATCTTTTTCACTGCATTTAGATGGGAAGCAAGTGGAGTGACTTGATGTCTAGAGCAAGCACTCACAGCAAAAGTAATGTCAGGCCTAGAAGCTGTTAAGTACATTAATGAACCAATCATAGATCTGTATAAATGAACATGCACAGGAGGATCTAGTTCATTGTTGTTCTTAGCATTTGGAGCTTCATAAGGTGTTGTGGCAGTCCTGACACTCTCCATACCAAATTTCTTCAAAATGTCCCTCACATATTTGTCCTGACTGATAAAGATACCATCAGGTTTCTGCTGAACTTGGAGACCCAAAAAGAAAGTAAGCTCCCCCATAGCACTCATCTGAAACTCTCCCTTCATCAGCTCCTCAAACTCCCTGCACCAAGCTTCTTTAGTGGACCCAAATATGATATCATCCACATAAACTTGCATAAGAATAATGTCTGTGGAATTCTTCTTCAGGAAAAGTGTTTTATCAATGGCACCTCTTCTATAGCCATGCTTCAGCAGAAATGATGATAGCCTAGCATACCATGCTCTTGGTGCCTGATGTAGTCCATAGAGAGCTTTAACTACCTTGTAAACATGATTTGGATGATCTGGGTCTTCAAATCCTTTAGGTTGAGTGACATAAACCTACTCTTCTATTTCACCATACAGAAATGCACCTTTAACATCCATTTGATATACCATGAATCCCATGTAAGATGCATAGGCCAAGAAAATACGAATGGCCTCAACTCTAGCAACAGGTGCAAACACTTCATCATAATCAATCCCCTCCTCTTGTCGATACCCCTGAGCTACTAACCTTGCTTTGTTTTTAATGACAACACCTCTTGCATCTATTTTATTCTTCAATATCCATTTAGTCCCAATAGCATACTTCCCATCAGGTAGTGGCACCAATATCCAAACTTGTTGATTTTTGAATTGTTGCATCTCCTCCTGCATTGCTTCAAGCCAGCTTGAATCTTCAAGAGCTTAAGTAACACTGGTTGGTTCCACTTGAGAGAGAAAGCAAGCAAACAGACAATGATCAAAGTCTGTGTGATTGTCTCTTTGCTGATTAGAGACATAAGAGATAAAAGCTACTTGACCATATTTAGAACTTGTCACAGTGCCCCTAGTTCTAACAGGTGCATGAGGATCACCAATAATATTGGACTATGGATGAGAAATGTTGATCCTTTTAGTAGCAGTGGTGTTGACATCAATGGAGGTATCAAGGTTAGTCACAGTTGGTTCAAAATCAGTATCATAGGAAGGTGAGGTGAAGACGCCAGCTTTGGGTTGATAATTTCCAAGATCTGAAGAACTTGGAAAGCGTGTATAAGGTTCTCCAAAGTCTGTTGACACTCTAGCAGAAATAGGAGTAGAAACAGCATAGTCATCAGCAGATTTGGTGATGATAGGAGAAACAGGATCACTCTCAGCAGAATTGTGATTTCCACTGATTGCTTCTCTAGCAATCTCCTCAGCATTCCTCTCAGCTTCTAGATTAGCTGCATACTCTTATTTCTTTAGCCTAGCAAGGTCCTCAGCATAGTGTGACTCATCTTCACTCTCATCAGTAGTATCTTTAGAAGTGTCACATGCAAAATTGTTAGGGGAGAAAGAAGGTACAATAATAGGATGTTCATCATCCTCAAACTCACTATCAGAATCAGCATTGATGGTAGCAGCACAGTCAGTGGGAGGCTCTTGTGTACCTGCATTTTGGTTAGCCACATGTCTAGAATAACCCAAATAATCAGTTAAGTAATCAAGGTCAAAAGACCAAACATGACCTTGTCCTTGAACATTAGGCTTGTCCTCTAGAAATCTCAGGTTCAAAGTCTCCTCAATCTTCTTAGCATTCAAATTGTATACCCTGTACGCCTTACTGTGAGCCGAATAACCCACAATATATCCCTCATCAGCCTTCTCATCAAATTTTCCCAGTGGATCACTAGTATTTAGAATAGTCACTTGACATCCGAAAGGTTTGAGGTATTGAATAACTGGAACTTTCCCATAGAGAAGTTCATAAGGTGTCTTAAAATGAGGTCTAGTGATGGATACCCTGTTCAGAACATAACAAGTTGTGCCAACTGCTTCAGTCCAAAACATAGTGGGTAACTTAGAGTCTGCAAGCATAGATCTTGCTGCCTCTATCAGGGTCCTATTCTTTCTTTCAGCCACCCCGTTTTGTTGAGGGGTTCTTGGAGTGCTATAGTCCCTTTTGATTCCTTTAGACTTACAGAGTTCTATCAATACATCATTCTTGAACTCTGTCCCATTATCACACCGGATACCTTTAACCTTTTTGCTCAGCTGGTTTTCAACAAGGGTAATGTACTCTTTTAAAACTGGAGAGATTTCATCTTTAGTCCTTAAGAAGAATACCCAACAAAACCTGCTATAGTCATCAGTAATAACCACACAGAAATACTTGTGATCTATACTTCTGACTTGAGTTGGACCAAAGAGATCCATGTGAAGCAACTGAAGAGGTTCTGAAATAAGGCTCACTGCAGTAATTGCTTTGTATGAGGCTCTGTGTTGCTTTCCTTTGTTGCAGGAAACACAGTTATGTTCATTGGTGAAAACCTTAGAAGGAAGTCCTTCAACAAGACCCAGTTTAGATAGCTTGTTAATGGTCTTGAAGTTTACATGTGCCATCCTTCTGTGCCATTTAGTAGACTCATCCAGGGATGCTTTAGCCACCAAACAAGTTAAGTCACCTTCTGGTTGAACATCATTTAAGTTGAATGTGTAGAGATTGTGATTTCGAGGAACTCTCAGCAAAATTGATGTATCTTCTGGGAGTTTGAAGTCTTTAGATAGCACAAGACATTCATCCTCAGAGAAGAGTACTTTGTTCTTGGTGTCACAGTGTCACACCCCCAAATTACCTGTTTTGCAGCGGAATTGAATACCTTGGGGAGGACTGTCATAGCATCAAAGTTACAGTTATATCGAACGACCTAAAGTGTCGTTTGGAAAACACATCGTTTAATTTATTAAAACAATCAGAGTTTACAAAATGTAGGTCCCAAATGAAAATCAATGTATGCGGAAATAGGTTTGATACAAGCCAAACGATGTTTTTAAAGTGTATAAATCCCATGTGAGACGCATCGTCACCACGACTCTATGATGTGTCCATATGCATGCCATGAAGTGAATGCCTTAGATACCTGAGATAAAACATGCTAAAAAGTGTCAACACAAAGGTTGGTGAGTTCATAGAGTTTGGTTAACAAGTAAAGCCTTAAAAGAGTATTTATGTAACAAAAGCAAAGTTTTTGGTTATTTAAGATAGTTCGCAAAGCAAAGGCATCGTAAATCCACTCAGTTCCAAGTCCCGCCCATACAAAACTTGCAACCTGTGTGTTTACAACCCACTGCTAAAAATAGAATTGTCAATCTTGTTTGTAAGTAGGACATAGGTGCATACGATATGTACATGTACTTAATGCAAAGAATCACAGCCAACTGAACCTCCTGACTAGTCTAACTTGTTTGTTGTGTTGCATTGAATAACAGATTATATTCACCCCAGGTCGCGTCATCAAGGACACAAGGGTGGGGGTGTCAGCCCGATAGCACTATCAATACCTCTCTGCCGGCTCCCGCAGGAGTTAACCAGTTGCTAAAGTTTGTATGTTGATGCATAATTGAAAACTAGTTTAGCACATTAAGGCACATATCGCAATAAACCACACATAATGTCCAAAGTGTATAAGAAGTATATTGTAGCACAATTGTATAAATGGTTTGAGTATTCGCAAGAGTGAAACAAGTATTTAAGCAATGTATCTCCCCCAAATAGTTTGTAAGAATTTAAACGAGTAAATGTGGGGCATGAACTCACAGTAATATGTAAGAGTTTAAAGTACTTGTGAAAGTAATTGAAAATAGTTTGAGCATGTATCTCCCCCAAAAGTAGTATAAAAACAATTGAAAATGGGGTTATGAAACTCACAGTAATCAGTAAACGTTTAGAGTAATTGTGAAAGTAAATGAAAATAGTTTGAGCATGTATCTCCCCCAAAAGTAGTATAAAAACAATTGAAAATGGGGTTATGAAACTCACAGTAATATGTCAAAGTTTAGAATATTTGTGATAGTGAAAGTAAGTAGTTGAGCATGTATCTCCCCCAAAGAGTTTGTAAGACAAATACGTAATAGAAAGTGGGGCTACGAACTCACCTGGTGTGATTGATATGCTAACAAAATGAAGTGCAAGAAAATGAGGCTCGGAAACTATCCGCGACCTAAAATGAATGATATGATACTCAATGAGTTATGATGTAATGTTATGCATGCATTTCGTATGTTATTTATACCATTTGTGAGTTTTGAAAATAATACTCTTCGTCGAAAAATACTCTTTTGACGTCTTGACCCTCCAAAAATCACTTTACAAGTATTTACGTCAAAATGTCATCCTACAACGGTTTTATAATGATTTATAGTGAAATTATCACTTTTCGTCGTAAAATAAAGTCGTTGGAAATTTCTTGAAAGTGACAAAAATGGCTTTGAAAAACTAGTCGTAAAATGGTGTACGTCGAACGTTAGGAAACGAACTCGACGGTTTTGGAAAGTTTGTATCAAAATCTAGATGTTTCAGTTCAGGAGTTTTCGACATAAAGGTCTCGAACATAAAGATAATAAAGGTTAAAGATGGTGATTTTGTTGAATTGTGGTTCAAAAAGTGAGTTTCGGCCAAGTTTAAACATCCATAAATAATTTATTACAACTCCGCTATACAAACGGCTTGTCGTTTTGAAAAATGTGCTCGGTGATCTTGATTTTATTAGAAAACATTTCGTTCCAAAAAGATCCACATCATGGTTAAAAACAGCCTCAAACATGGTCGTTTCAGCTACCGTAACACTTGTATCGTAAAATAATATAGTTTTTCAGAAAATAATAGTTACGGCAATTTTTTGAAAACGTGCATATCTTTGTCGTTTCAAATCCGTTTTCTACGTTTTATACGTCCTTAGCTTCGTATCAAAGTATACTAATATATTTTTGATAAGTCGAAATAATTTGTAAAGCTTAAGGCTCGTTTTTGACTCGTACAAAAGATAAATATGTTGCTGAAATTTCAGAAAATAATATATTTCGTCGTCAAACTTGTAAAATCCATAACTTCTTCGTTATAACTCCGTTTTATTCCGTTCAAGCGGCCACGGATTCGTTTTAAAGTATATTTTCTAAATATCAAGGCCAAAAATTCGTGCCTACTGTCGGATTTTCCAGAAAAATAAAATAAGGACAGAACACTATTATATACTTGTCGAAAATAGTTTTTCTCGTACTAAACCTATTCCAATCCCTTCAAATCAACTCCAAAGCTAATCTAATCCTACCATACACCTTCTTAGGGTGTCATGGGTTCCTAGACATCATCAAGACCAACATATACCAAGGGGATAATTATAGGATGACCTTATATGTATAGCTCTAAAATCAATGGAAAAATGGTATAAACAACACAAGTCTTGCATGTTTTTGCTCAAAAATGATGAGATGAGTATGAAATGAATATGTAAGATAAAAATAAACATGAGATGCTTACTAGTGATATGATGAGGTGCAAGGAACAAGGTTAAACCTAAACACTCTTGATTTTTATTTCAAAACCTTATAAAGAATGTTATCTAGATTGTGATTATGCTTGAACTTGAAAAAAAATGATGATCCCTTCTTGAAACACCTATGGCCGGTTTTGATGAGAGAACAAAGAGAGAAGAAATATTTTACTTGACTTGAATTATTTGTGCTTGAATGAAATGAAGTAAGTTATTTAAGGTGAAGTGTAAATCACTACAAGTAACAAATTTTCTACCAACAATAATTGTCATCCCTCCCCATGGGCCGGATTTTGGGGAATGTTGTTTCATCAATATATATATATATTTTTTTGTATATATATATGTAGTGTAAAAAGTGTAAGCTAAATAACTTAAGTAAAGGTACTTGTAGAATTGTATACACATTAGTGTATTTAAAGTAGTTTTAGGTAAAAGAAATTTTTAATAGATCAAAATGAAGTATAATGAGATCATAAAAGTTGTAAAAATACATTCCTTGTAAAAATTGAGTGATATAATAATTACCGATTAGTTTTTAAGAAAAACGTCGTAATAATATAAATTTAACGATTTATATACGAAATAAATTCAAATCACTAGGTAAACTAAAAATATAGTTTTTATAACTAAATGTAAGTATAAAAATATGCCGGGATCATTTTTGAAAGTAACGGATTAAATATTTAAAATAATAACTCACGCGATAACGTTTATTTAATATAAAAATTACGCGTTTAATTTGAAATGCAATGTCATGAATGAACTAACATGATGAATATGATGCTAATGAAATGTAGACTAGACTTAGTCTATATGAAATGTTCGTGATGATATGATCATGAATTCGCCGCTAAACCTTTAAGGTTACGCGAATTTGGAACACGCAAAACTAGTTTACGATAAATAATGAAATTGTGAAGCATGAATTGTTTTGAGAAATGACCAAAAATTGAGAATTGTGACATTCTTCCCATGTCAGAGGAATCACGTCCTCGTGATTCAATCGATGATACTATGGTTCGAACCTCGACAAGGGTTCTAAAAGTTTATGATTGTGTATGGTCTATATGATTATGTAAATGGTCATGCATATGAGTTACTCGTCCCACAAGATACGTTCCTGTGCTATCGTGAGCAAGTCCCATCCTAAATACATGCTTTCTTATGATTAGGCTCGATGAGACAAGCTTTCCCATTCTCAAGCAAAATTTTTAAAAGACTTTTTGGTAACCGATTTTTGCTTAATCCCACAACTCATCAAACAAGAACTGTCATACGATTAGGCTAAATCGGTTTAGGTAACGACTTGTTTCTAGCTCGATCTTTGCAACTCATCAAACAAGAACTGTCACTCGGATCAAACTGGAAACAAGTGGTTTGAAGAAAATCTTTTGAAAATTTGGCTTGATTACGGAATTGCTTACACATATGAGACTACTACTCCCTTCATTGCACGATTCTTCCTGAATTAGACATAGGTGATCAGGCTATGTATAATTTAGGAGTAACTATGCAATGCTTGAACTAATCGACTCATATGATGTTTGGTGTTGAGTCATAAGTCCGCATGTATAAAGAATGTGCACTTATAATGATGTGATGAGATGCTATGATGATGTGGTTATAGTCTAGGGTCAATGATGCAACCTAGTTCTCTATAACCGATGCTCTGATACCAATCTGTCACACCCCCAAATTACCTGTTTTGCAGCGGAATTGAATACCTTGGGGAGGACTGTCATAGCATCAAAGTTACAGTTATATCGAACGACCTAAAGTGTCGTTTGGAAAACACATCGTTTAATTTATTAAAACAATCAGAGTTTACAAAATGTAGGTCCCAAATGAAAATCAATGTATGCGGAAATAGGTTTGATACAAGCCA
>BPTQ01000002.1:33829859-33914532 GCA_019973895.1 Chrysanthemum seticuspe | reverse complement strand
CAAATGCTTTGAACTACATGCTATATCCGAATGTTTTATTGTCACTAAGTATTTTCCATGTTCGAAGTCCCTACATCATGAACCATTAGTCACTTGCGAGTGAGCGCGAATATTGTGAATATGCCTATTGGAATTAACACTCCCGCTCTTATTGACCCAGTTAGGGGAAATCGAGCGCACTATATTTGAACCAGTAAGGTAAATTGGCAAGTTTACCTATTAGGGCGGCGATGAAACGATGATTACCAATTTTTATTGGTGCGATGTTTACGCTTTGGTGTCATGAACTTAGTGAAATAAATACGATTTTGTTTTCAACGATGAGTGTGAACCATTTAACTCACACTACGATGATTGTGTTCAAACGAATTAATTAAACCTATGGATTTCACTCAACCTTTGTGTTGACCTTTTTAAGCATGTTTTATCTCAGGTATCTAAGGCATTCAATTCATGGCATGCATTTGGACACATCATGGAGTCGCGGTGACGACGCGTCTCACTTGGGTTTTATGAACTTTAAAAACATCGTTTGACTTGTACTAAACTTATTTTCCGTGCATAGTAACTTTCATTTGGGACCTATCTTTGTAACTCTGAATGTTTTTATTAAATCAAGCGATGTATTTTCCAAACGACACTTTAGGTCGTTCAATGTAACTGTGATTGTGATGCTATGACAGTCAGTCCCCAGGAATTCCATTCCGCTGCAAAGCAGGTAATTTGGGGGTGTGACAGATTGGCATCAGAGCTTCGGTTATAGAGAACTAGGTTGCATCATTGACCCTAGACTATAACTACATCATCATAGCATCTCATCATTTCATCATAAGTGCAGGTTCACTTTGCATGCGATTTATACGTACATTTTTCGAGTTATTTACTTTCATTTCAAAACGATTGTCACATGGATGCCCTTAAATACCCATCCCATTATCCTTTCCTCATACTCTAATGTGGTGAATGCTTTGTCATTCCCTATCGCAATTTTTATATCAGTTGACTCATCACCGATAACGTCGAATGCCGAGATAAACCTTTAAGTAGGGCAAAGTCACTCTCACTCCTTTGTTTCACCACTAACATGTCGAGTTACACGCTATTCACACACTAAGTCACTAAACCATCATACATTTGAAGCACTTACGACATCTCATAACCCATCTGTTAGGAAACCGTCGATCATTTTGAAAAATAACCTCAAACTTATCATTTCTTATCACATTTCTTTGAAGCGCTTATTATTAACATCGGATTTTACTACATCTCACATTTCCTCTTGTTTTGAAGAAGATATGGCACCGAAGAAAGCTACACCCGAATTGACACAAGCGGCTATTCAAAAGTTGGTAAGGGATATTGTAACAGAGGCATTAAGGATTGAAAGGGAAACGGTGGCTGCTGCTGCTGCTGAGGCCGCGGCTACTGCCGAAGCCGCTAGAATTGCGAGGGAAGCTGAAGCCGCTAGGCTTGCTACTGCTGCAGGAAATGCAGGAGGGTCCGGAGTTAAAAGCTGTTCGTATAAGAATTTCAAAAGTGGAGATCCCACGAAGTTTAGAGGTACCGAAGGAACCACTGCCATGGTTCGATGGTTTGAGAAATTGGAGTCCATGTTTTTGCTATGTAATTGCCCGGATGATAGTAAGGTCAAGTTTGCTACGAGTACACTACTTGATGGAGCATTGTCGTGGTGGAACTCTTATGCTCAGCCAATGGGAATGGAGAATGCTTTCAAGCTCACTTGGGAGCAATTCAAAGGTTTGGTAACAAAGAAGTTTTGTCCGCGTACGGAGGTGAAGAAGTTGGAGACCGAATTCTATGAATTGGTAACTATTGGGTATGACATTGATACTTACATTCGAAGGTTTCAAGAATTGGCCGTGTTATGCCCATCTATGGTTTCGGATAATGAGAAGCTACTGGAGGCTTTCATTGAAGGACTTCCTGAGATTATTCAAGGTGATGTGACTTCCTTTGATCCGCAAACGATTGAGGAATCTATTCGAGTGTCTCAAAAGCTCATGGCACAAGTAGTAAAGAGGGGCAACATCACCAACATCAACCGTAACAACAATACCAACAACCGCACCAACTACAACAATAACCAAAACAACAACAACAACGATGATAACCAAATCAACAACAACAAAAGGAAATGGGAAAACGACCGAGGAGGTTATAACAACAACAACCAAAACCGTAACACTAACCATCATCAACAACAGAATAGAAGGCAAGAAGCTGCTATGGTTTATGTTGCTGCACCAATGAGAGGTAGAGGGTATGCTGGAACACACCCACTATGTAATCGATGTAATTTTCATCACTCGGGTCCTTGCCCTGCCAAGTGCCACAAATGCCAAACACCGGGACATCTAGCCAGGGATTGTAAAGGTAAAGCCGTAGTCACATGCTTCGGATGTGGGGAGCAAGGACACTATCGGAATCAATGTCCTCAAAACCAAGGTCAACAAGTTGAAGGTGCTCATGGGAATGCATACATGTTAGGAGGAGGAGAAGCTCGTCAAGGTATCAACGACGCGGAAGACTGAAGAAGTTCGGAAACTAACAGTCTTATTTTTCCTTATGTACTATGTTGTACTAAGTTTATGTCTTCCATCATATTCGGATCTTATGACTTAAGATGTACTACTTTTGCTAAACCACTCGATGTAAAATATTCTCATCTATCGTACTTATTTTCTTTCCGATTTGTTATTACTTACGAGAATTTTACTTCTTTTTACTTTATCGACCATTTTAACGACACGGTTTAAATCCTTGTAAGCATCGAGAGTTATAACAACTAAACCGAACGTCACATCATCGTTCCTTAATTATACATAGCCTAGCTAACTATGTCTAATTCTGGAGGGATCATGTTATGTTGGGAGCAGTTAATTATAAATCTTAGTGCAAGCAAAATCTTCACATATTTCAAAGTCAAAGTGTTACTTATGAGAGATTCATCCGATATTTTCTTTACTACGATGTTTTATACGCCCTCAATCATCGATAACCGTAACGACACTTCTCCATGTCTTTTCTCCTCGTTATTCATCACAAACTCAAAAATTCGATAGACCAACACGAACTGAATTCAGGGACTGAATTCCTTTTTGGATGGGCGAATGTGACAACTCGCAATTTTAAGTCATTTCTCAAGTTTCACTATTTCAACATTTATCGTAAACTAGGTTTACGTGTTCCAAATTCGCGTAACCTTAATGGTTTAGCGGCGAATTCATGATCATATCATCACGAACACTTCATATGGACTAAGTTTAGTCTACATTTCATTAGCATCATTTGCATCATGTTAGTTCATTCATGATTTTTGCATTTCACATTAAACACGTACAATTTCATATTAAATAAACGCTATCGCGTAAATTATTATTTTGAACATTTAATCCGATACTTCCAAAAATGATTCCGACATATTTTTATACTTACATTTAGATTATAAAAATAATACTTTGAGTTTACCTAGTGTTTTAAATTTATTTTGTATATAAATCGTTAAATTTATATTACTACGACGCTTTTCTTAAAAACTACACGATAATTATTATATCACCCAAATTATGCAAGAAATATATTTTTACAATTTTTATGACTCAATATATTTTACTTTGACCAATTAAAATTTATTAGCTAAACCTATCCTATTGCACAAATGTATACACAAGTTACAACAAACTTATACTTAACTACATTTTACTTACACATTTTATACATAATACATTTTATAAAAAAAAAAAAAAAAAAAAAAAAAAAAAAAAAAAAAAAAAAACAACATATATTAGACACAATCCCCCCAAAACCGGCCAAGGGGGGGATGTATCATATAGTTGGTAAACAAAGTCTTACTTATATATATCTATACACAAACTTCATTCATTCCATTCATTCCAATAATTCAAAGTTAGAAAAGTGTTTTTCTCTCCTTTCTTCCTCTTCAAACCGGCACCATAAGGATAGAAGAGCTCATCAAAGTTTTTTTTACATTATCAAGTTAAAACACTCTAGATTACACTCTTATTAAAGGTTTTGAAATAAAAAACCTAGGGTGTTTAGGTTAATCCTTGTTCTAATCACCTCATCATAGTAGCTTGTAAGCATATTACTATCATTTTACATCTTTCATTTTCATTTCATATTTATTTCTTCATATTTTGTGCAAGCATGCAAGACTTATTGTTATATATACCATTTTTCCATTGATTTTTAGAGTTTGATATATAAAAGTCATCCTATAATTATTCCCTTGTTATATATTGGTCTTGATGATGTCTAGGAACCCATGACACCCTAAGAAGGTGTATGGTAGGATTAGAATAGCTTTGGAGTTGATTTGAAGGGATTGGAATAGGTTTAGTACGAGAAAAACTATTTTCGACAAGTAATAAAAGTGTTCTGATCTTGTTTTGTTTTTCTGGAAAATCCGACAGTAGACATGAGTTTTTGGCCTTGATATTTAGAAAATATACTTTAAAACGAATCCGTGGCCGCTTGAACGGATTAAAACGGAGTTATAACGAAGAAGTTATGAATTTTTCAAGTTTGACGACGAAATATATAATTTTTCTGAAATTTTCAGCAAGCTATTTTTATTTTGTACGAGTCAAAAACGAGTCCTAAGCTTTACAAATTATTTCGACTTATCAAAAATATATTAGTATACTTTGATACGAAGCTAAGGACGTATAATACGTAGAAAACGGATTTGAAACGACTAAGATATACACGTTTTCATAAAATTGCCGTAACTATTATTTTTAGAAAAACTATATTATTTTTACGAGATAAGTGTTACGGTAACTAAAATGACCATATTGAAGGCTGTTTTTAACGATGACGTAGAACTTTTTGTAATGAAATGTCTTCTAATAAAATCGAGATCATCAAGCATATTTTCCAAAACGACAAACCGTTTGTATAGCGGAGTTGTAATAAATTATTTACGGTTGCTTAAACTTTGCCGAAACTCACTTTTAAACCACATTTTAGAAAAAATCACCATATTTAACCCCTATTATCTTTATGTTCGAGACCTCTATGACGAAAACTCATGTACTAAAACTTCTAGATTTTGATACAAGCTTTCCAAAACCGTTGAGTTCGTTTTCTAACGTTCGACGTACACCATTTTACGACTAGTTTTTCGAAGCCATTTTTGTCACTTTCATAAAAATTCCGACGACATTATTTTACGACGAAAAGTGATAATTTCACTATAAATCATTACGAAATCATTGTAGGATGACATTTTGACGTAAATACTTGTAAAGTGATTTAAGAATGGTCAAGACGTCAAAAGAGTATTTTTCGACGATAAATATTATTTTCAAAACTCACAAATGGTATAAATAACATACGAAATGCATGCATAACATTACATCATAACTCATTACGTATCATATCATTCATAATAGGTCATTTTCGAGATTCACGCTACATTTCAGTGTATCCACTTTTGCCATCGCATTATTGTCCAAGTGAGTTCATAGCCCCACTTTTACTCTTTTAACTGGTTTTACAAACTCTTGGGGGAGATACATGCTACATTTTTAATCGAACACAAATGCTTTGAACTACATGCTATATCCGAATGTTTTATTGTCACTAAGTATTTGCCATGTTCGAAGTCCCTACATCATGAACCATTAGTCACTTGTGAGTGAGCGCGAATATTGTGAATAGGCCTATTGGAATTAACACTCCCGCTCTTATTGACCCAGTTAGGGGAAATCGAGCGCACTATATTTGAACCAGTAAGGTAAATTGGCAAGTTTACCTATTAGGGCGGCGATGAAACGATGATTACCAATTTTTATTGGTGCGATGTTTACGCTTTGGTGTCATGAACTTAGTGAAATAAATACGATTTTGTTTTCAACGATGAGTGTGAACCATTTAACTCACACTACGATGATTGTGTTCAAACGAATTAATTAAACCTATGGATTTCACTCAACCTTTGTGTTGACCTTTTTAAGCATGTTTTATCTCAGGTATCTAAGGCATTCAATTCATGGCATGCATTTGGACACATCATGGAGTCGCGGTGACGACGCGTCTCACTTGGGTTTTATGAACTTTAAAAACATCGTTTGACTTGTACTAAACTTATTTTCCGTGCATAGTAACTTTCATTTGGGACCTATCTTTGTAACTCTGAATGTTTTTATTAAATCAAGCGATGTATTTTCCAAACGATACTTTAGGTCGTTCAATATAACTATGATTGTGATGCTATGACAGTCAGTCCCCAGGAATTCCATTCCGCTGCAAAGCAGGTAATTTGGGGGTGTGACACATTTAGCTTAGCCCAGTCCACGAGCCCGTTGACTATTCTAGCACGATATCTAACACACGTTACAAAGTTCCTAAATATGAATGACCATCGCTTCTAATAAAAATGTTACGGCTAACAATCTCCCCCTAAGGGGTGGTCATTCAAAAGATGCTCCACTTGAATAGATCTTTACTTTTCTTGAGCTTGAACTTTGTGTGTAGATATAGAATAGTCTTAATTTTCGTTCCTTCATGCTTTGTGATAAGATAATGTGGTATTCTTCCGTTGTCAACTTCGTTGGTTAGGTGTCTCCTCGCCTTTCTCCACCATGCTCACACTTCTATTTGTCTTTTTGGTTACCAATGATGTAGTTCTCGAGTCTTTAAACTTTGTAGATTCTTTGACATTGACGAAGAATCATCTTTGACTTTGTGTTGCCTTTGATTTTGATGAGAACTTATCATGTGTTGTTGGTATGAGCATGTGGAAAATCTGCACGATCTCTTCCTCCCGCAAGCGTCCATAAGAAGAAAACATAAAACATGGGTTAGAAAAGAAATCCAGCGCTTACAAGTTTGAACTTCGAGTGTGTTAACAGCATAGTATGAAAACACGTCTCTAATTCTCACAAAGGCCGTTCCTGAACTGGAGTCCCACAAGTGAGATAACGCGATATACCGAAGTACACCTACAATTCAGGTGAGTCGCTGAGGTACACCAAAGCATCACCCCACGACTGTAGACCGTTTGAGACACACTAAGCGTAATCCACGGGGAGTTACCAAAGTGATCTGCTGTCAGGGCTGCTTGATGTTGACCCTGGCAGGAGTTTCCATTCAATCACTGAAGATCACAAATGTGAAACTTCTCATAAATGTTCTGGCAGATTGCTAAGATCTGCGTAGGACTCAAGAATGTATCACTTGTGTTCTTATTGATGAACAACAAATGATGATATGTCATTTGTTCCTATGAGATCTTTTGATGAATCTCGAGGCTCTAGAGTCAATTCGTGCATTTTGGTTTTCCTGAGCGGAGACTAGGGAGAGGGTCTCCTTCTTCAATACCAACGATCTCTAAGAGAAAGTCGATAGATTATGTAGGGTTCCCAGTGAGAATGAAACAAATCCTTTTAAGAGGAATTGGGTGGCTAGAAGGTTAGGTGCAGTGCGTCACTGGGTCCATGACGTCTTTGTTCTTCAATACCAACGTCATCTAAGTGACAACCAGTAGCAGATGAATTGAACCTGATTTCTGCCCTAAGGTTGATTATGGAGGGCTATTTCTTTTCACCCTTTCTTTACTTTTCTTTTTAATTCTTCAACCCCTTCTTTCTCCTTTCTCATATTACTCCTTTTTTCAATCTTACCTAAGGACTTCTAGTACTAACTATTGGTGATGTCCTTGGGTAGATCCCTCCGGCTCTGGCGGATCATAGGACGGATTTCCTATCCTTAGTCACCTTATAACTCCATGACTGTCCTATTGTTGCCATAAAACCTTTTTTTTTTTGAAAATCTCTCCGAGTGTTTATAATTGAAAACATGTTTGGACCACTATAAGAGTTTTATAGTTTCAGAAACACTCCCCCTTCACATGTGCTTATAATTTTGACATAAATATGCACAGCGAGGGTAGAGTTCGCACTTTTTGAATTGATCTGCTCATGATAGACAATTCCCCACGAGACACGGTTACGTTGTATAGTTAGAGAGTTCCATTGTCAGTTTTTAGGTGACAACTAACTCTAATAACCACCTTGAAGATGTAAACACGTCTTGAAAAGAAGGTTCGACCCATGTAAGTTCATGTCTATCACGAGTTTCTCGAAATGGTACATTGATTACTCGTCAATTCATTTGTTCCGACTGAGTCGAGATCATTTGGGATTCAAATACCGATCATAAAATCTTTTTGATCACATTTTAATCACGTCTTCTCCCCCTCAAAAATAGCATAATCGTGATATTTTTGATATCAACGGATTAAACAACATTTATAAAATCTTTTGGGAAGACAGATGGATTTGATTTAAGCATGTTTTTGGAACCTTTTTGTTTTATACTCCCCCTTTAATAAAGCATAATCAATTAAAGGGTTTTAGAGGGAGTTATCTTGAGCACAAAATATTTTGAAAGATTTTGAAAATCTTTTTGAACAATTTTGAAAAGGTGCTCAAGATGATGATGATTTTTCACCATTTTTAAATGTAGTGCACTGAAACGTACACTTGATTTTTTTTTAAAACACGAGTTTTGATCTGAAGTAATCAAAAGTCATCATTTTAGTCCGGGTTTCGTACTGAAATATACGAAAGCCATTTTTTAAGAAATTTTTGAGAAACGACATGTTTTAGAAAACATTTAAAGAACTCTCGCTCAAGCATCTGTATATGTCCGTATCATTGTTGAATGACATTTCTAGAAACGTACAGAATATCGATTATATGAGAGACATGTCGTGAGAAGAATATTTTTTGGATTTCTGATTTTATATTGTTTTTCTGTTTTTGAAAATTTTATATTTTTATATTTTGCTTTTGTTGGTTTTTCAAATTTTGTATTTTGTTTTTCAAAAATATTTACAGCGAAGCTTTTTGGAAAATCATTTTCAAGAAGATTCGAGAAGACGTTCTAACTCCTCAGGGGTTAGGCTTCGCATTCCAATTCGTCGAACTAAATCGTCAAACCTTTCTTTTGGAAGGGCTTTAGTAAATAGATCTGCGAGTTGGTAATCTGTCTTCACGAAGAATAATTCAACAGTACCTTCTTCCACATGTTCTTTTATGAAGTGATAGCGGACTCTGATATGCTTAGTCTTAGAGTGATGAACAGGATTGCATGATATGGCTATGGCACTTTTCGAGTCACAATACATAGGTATTTTATCGAAAGTAAAGCCATAATCTGTGAGTTGTGTTCTCATCCATAGAACTTGAGCACAACACGCAGATAGAGACACATACTCAGCTTCAGCGGTTGAAAGTGCAGTGCAATCTTGTTTCTTTGACGACCAGCTTACTAACTTTTCACCCAAAAATTGTGCTCCTCCGGATGTACTTTTTGTTGTAACTTGATCACCTGCGTGGTACGCATCTGAAAAGGCAATTAGATCAAATCTGGATTCCTTCGGATACCAAAGACCCTTGTGAATGGATGTCTTCAGGTACCGAAAGATCCTTTTAACCTCTTTGAGGTGCAGTTCGGTAGGCTTTGCCTGAAACCGTGCTAATAAGCAAACAGCAAAATGAATGTCTGGTCGACTAGCATTAAGATACATGAGAGAACCAATCATGCTCTGATATTTCTTCGGATCAATAGGTTTCCCAAACAAATCGGCTCCAATTTTTGGTGAAGTTACCATTGGTGTGCCAACAGAGTCACAATTATTCATACCATGATTTTTCAAAATCTCAGTTGTATATTTAGCTTGATTTATAAAAATTCCACGTGGGGATTGATGAATTTGTAAACCAAGAAAGAATTTTAGTTCCCCCATCATGGACATTTCAAATTTGCTTTTCATGAGATTTTCAAAATGTTTTGAAAGATTCGGATTAGTGGACCCAAAAATGATGTCGTCCACGTAAATCTGAACAATCAAAATGTCGTTTTTGCATTTTTGTGTAAACAAGGTAGGATCGACCGTTCCTTTGGTGAAATTGTTAAGGATTAGGAAAGAGGACAGTTCGTCATACCACGCTCTCGGAGCTTGCTTTAATCCATAAATTGCCTTTTTGAGTTTGTAGACGTAGTCTGGATGTTCCATGTCTATGAAGCCTTCTGGCTGACTCACGTACACTTCTTCTTTCAGAGTTCCATTCAAGAACGCGGTCTTAATGTCCATCTGATATACCGTGATGTTTTTGTGAGCGGCATAAGCTAAGAAAATCCTGACTGCTTCTAGTCTAGCTACCTGCGCGAATGACTCTTCAAAGTCGATTCCTTCTTCCTGTCTGTATCCTTTGGCCACAAGACGGGCTTTGTTGCGAATTACAGTCATCTCGTCATCCCTTTTGTTTTTCCATAACCATTTAAGATCAATGACACGAATGTCAATTGGTCTTGGAACCATATCCCAAGAGTCATGTAGACGGTATTGGAGAAGTTCCTCCTGCATTGCTTCTATCCATGCGGGTTCTGCCATTGCCTCCTGAATGTTCTTCGGTTCAATATTGCTAATTGAGCAAAGGTAAATGCACAAGTCGCAATCGGTGGCAAGTTGGCGTCTCGTCTGAATTGGCCTTGACGGTTCACCAATAACTTGTTCAAGCGGATAGTCTTTAGTCCACTTCAGAGTAGAAGGATACCGTAGATATGAGTGCGAGTTAGATGGTTCTCGTAAGCTTGAAGATGATTCAGCTGATTCCGTAGCAAACGGGTTTTCAAATAAGTCTTCATCTAACGTTGCATCGTTCTGGTTTTGAGTAGGTTCTTCTTGAAATGATATGTTTCGGTTTTGCTCATCAACTGCTGGTATAACTGTTTCTAGAATTGGAGTTTCTGGAGTAGATGTAGATAATGTTGATGGAGTTGGTGCATTTGATTCGACCGTTGTAGATGCATCTTCTGTTGGTGGTGGAGGATGATGTTGAGCGGGTGCAGCGGAATGATGGTTTGATGCATTTGTCGAGGTTCCACCATAGTATTCATCGAACATTAACTCGAAGAAATTCTCCCATTCTTTTTCATGAGGTTTATCAGCAAAAGTTGATGGAGCTCTTTGTTGTACGAGTCCTGGACTGATGTGTTCAGAAGTCTGCTGGTTTGGTGCGGGTTCTAATCTGTTGTGATTAGAAGCCATCGGATTAAGCGCGGGTTCTAGAGCGAGTCTCTCAGAAGCCATTTGTGAAAGTTCATCAAAATTCACATTCATCGTCTCCATGATCCTCCTAGTTCTCCTGTTATACACCCTGAATTCCCTCGAGCTGTCTGAATATCCAATGAAGATTCCAATATCACCTTTAGCTTTCAGTTTTCCTAGATCTTCTCTGTCGTTTGTCGGATAGCACAAAGCGCCAAACACGTGAAAGTAAGAGATATCAGGTTTTCTGTTGTTCACTAGTTCATATGGGGTTTTATTGAATCTAGGATGGATTAGGGACCGGTTCTGAGTGAAACAAGTAGTGGCAACAGCATCAGCCCATAGAAATAACGGTGCACTAGAATAGATTAGCATTGTGCGAGCAGCTTCCACAAGAGTACGATTTCTTCTTTCAACTACCCCATTCTGCTGTGGAGTTCTAACAACTGATGTCCGATGAGTAATTCCAACATCTTCAAAATAAGCTCTTAACTCCTGATTTGTGAATTCAGTGCCGTTGTTTGTTCTTACAACCCTTACTGGAGTTTGAAGAAGTACTTGAATACGCTTCAGAAAGGTGATGATGATGCCTGGTGCTTTTTCTTTTGATCTCAGGAACCTTACCCATGTATATCTTGAATAATCATCGACGATGACAAGAATATACTTTTTTCCGTTAATGCTTTCAACTCTCATTGGGCCACATAAGTCCATGTGCAACATATGCAACTTTGCTTCCGAACTAGGTACGGATTTGGGTTTATATGATGCTCTTTTGCTTTTTCCTTGTTCGCATGATGGACATAAGTGATCCTTGGTGTATTTGAACTTTGGAAGTCCATTGACGATGTTGTCTTTGGCAAGTTTGTTGAGGGTGTCGAAATTAAGATGGGATAAACGTCTATGCCACAACCAGGACTTTGTTTCAGATGCTCTTGTCATAAGACATATTGGAGATGAAGAGGCCATTTTGTTTATGTCGATAGCATACAAGTTTTTATCACGATTCCCAGTTAAGAGATTAGTGCCATCCAAGTTTCTAACGAAGCAAGCATTTTTCCTAAAAGCAACCTCTAAATCTACATCACAGAACTGCCCGACTGAAAACAAATTGTGTCCCAACCCTTCGACATAGTAAACCCGAGTGATTAGATCATTTCTAAAAGGTAGATCTCCATAACCCATGATAGATGCTACATGATCATTTCCGAAACGAACGGTTCCCATGAATTGCCAGACGAAATTGATCAGCAGCTTCAGATTCCCGGTCATGTGCTTGGAGCAACCCGAGTCGACGATCCAAAGACATATTTTGATAATCTGCCAAGAACAGAAGAAGAAGATTTTGGAAACCGTTTTGATGTTGGTTCCTTTGGGTTAGAGGTAAAATGCATATCACACTCATAGAAGTTTTCTACTGGGAAAGTAAGCTCATTACTCATTCTACCATTCTGGAGTGTGAAAGTTCTACCCGTAGGTTTCCAAATGTCATCCCTATAGTAAAGACTATGCTTCTTATCAGTAGTGTAAAACCTAAGTCTTGCAACTAGTCTTTTTATGGGTTTAGCATAAGTTCTTCTAGGAACGTTCTTCTGCACAGGCTTAACGATCTTATTCTTAGAAATACACTCATCATGAACATTAGGTAAAGATTTCTCGCAAGTTAAACAAACAGATTCAACAGATTCATTAAACTTAGCAGAGTTCATAGGTTCAGTACATTTAGATGAAATGTCTTTCTTATTACAAAGCGGTAAAATTCCTAGGGTGTTCTTCTACTTTCTTCTCTTTATTCAAGCTACTACTCTTAGAGGCATGTGAGACTCTATTGTTCTTGTATTGCTCTTAGGCTTTAGTCTGCTGCTCCTAGAGGTGCTTCCTAGTCCTGTAGAAGGTTAGGCACACTCATTAGGATTCACATTGTTATCTAGAGAAGTGGTTTCAGCTTTCCTAGTCTCTTTAGAGTGCGTATCTAAACTTATGTCGTTTGTTCCATACGTTTTAGATGTGGAGGCAGACGCATTAGTGGTACTCATCTTAAAAAGTCCAGGTGCTAAAACTTGTGGTTTCTCTATAACCGCTTTTCCTTTGTCAACATTTTGTTTAGGCAAGGCAGGTAGAGTGACTGGTTTTGATAAATCATTTTTCTCATTGACTTTTGGAGGAGGCATAGAAACAGACAATTTTGGTTTTAAAACCGGTTTGGGAACATTTGCTTTCTCCTCAGTCAATGGTTTTGTAATCTTAGTATCCATTGCCTTTCCTTTTTGACGTTCCAGTTGAGCCCTAGCTTTCATGTCATTGTAGGCACGCTCATACGACAGTTTGTCATACTTGCATTCCTCAGATTTTCGATCAAGCTGTTTAAAATATGAGACATTTTCTTTTTCAAGTTTTTCAAGAGCTTTTTCATATTCTGAAACAATTTCGGAGGTCTCAGACTGGAGTCTTTCATGATCTTTAACAGAATATGTTTGTAAGATAATGGACATAATATCAGTAGTCAGAACATCTTCGAAGAGAGAGTCATTTAAAGTTTCCAAAACTTTGATTTGTTCAACACAGTCATTAGCTTGCTTTACCAGGGATTTATGGTCCTTGACAAAGTCAGCTGTTTATTTCAAAAAAGCTTGTTCAAAATGAATTACCCTTGAGTTGATATTATTCAGCTGAGGGGCAATTTGAGTTTCAAAAAACTTTCTTTGTTCGATGTTAAAACTAGAGAACCAGTTGTTAGGCGTAATAGTGGTTTTAGTTTTAACAGTCTCTTGAAGATCTGCAATTCGAGTTTTCACATTTTCTAAAATACTTCTCGCATCACTTGTGTTAAAAGGATTGTTTGAAGACATTTGTTCAATGTTCGAAAGAGATTTTGAGACAACGACTGGTTTTGAAACTGGTGTTGACTCTTTGTTTGAAACACTTGGTGTGATGGAGAACTTTGACTTTTCTTTTTGATTAACAAAAGTGATTCCAGAAATTTTGTTCCATTTATTATAATCAATAGGTTTAATTTCCGGACCTTTTTGTTTCATTCTTTCTCTACTCTCCTTAGATAGTTCTAACGTTTCGAAAGAGTCACAAACAATAATGGGTTCATGTAAAGCATTTCCATTATTTAACAGATTCTGAGGTTTCTGAGCTTTCTTGAGGAACGAAGAAGGGTCGTTACCAAGTGCCATTCTATGATTAGTATGAAAACGCAGATTTACTTGGTTAGAAAGCATCTTGTTTGTTTGAGCTAAATGACCCGTTGTAAGAAGCAAATTTTCCAAAGATTTGATTTTCTCATTTTTGTCAAGAATTTCATCAAGAAGAGAATCTTCTCATTTTGAAAAATCAGTAATCAACTGCTTCTTCTCTTTTTCAAGATCAGAAAACATTGCATTTTGTTTTGAAAGTTGGTCATTTAGATCTGAAATTTCCTTGTTTAAAGATTTAATTTTCAAGTTCGAATTCACATCAAGTGTGTTATACTTGATTTGCAATTCTTTTTCTTTAGAAACCAAATTTCGATAACCAATTTCTAATTCTGATTCTTTGTTTTTCTGAAATTCAAAGGCTTTTGCATTCTCCTTGTAACTCTCAAGCTCAGCGGTCAATTTGGCATTCGCGGCCTTAACATCGCTATTGACCATTCTAACTTTCTCGATTTCAATGCCACAGTTATTGATTGATGATTCAAAATAAGCACGAGTTTCCTCATCAGTCTCAGTATTTTGTGCCACACAGCCTCCACTCGGATCCACATCTAGATTTTCAGAGTTAGTATTGCTACAACTCGGATTGTCCAGGTATGTATCATAAGTAGGTGCTGATGTCACAGAATGCTGTTCGTCATGAGTAAACACATCAAATATGACATTGTTATAGCATGGATCAGTTATTGGTACCTCAGATACTGCATTGGCGTCATAGACAGGAGGTGCGTCAGAGTCAGTGTCGTACTTAGTCTCCTGAAGATTTGCCATGAAGATGGAGTTCGCATTGATTTCCTCGAGGTCTTCCAAATCATCCATAATAGCGAAAAAATCGTTTTCCTTAGCGCTTAGTTGTAATCCTGCAGCTTCCTTTTGTGCTAGCATGATAGCTTTCTGAAGATATGCAAGATCCTTCTTTTTCGGCTTAGTAGGACAATTCCTTGCCATGTGACCCAATCCTTGACAGTTATAACACTTAACCTGATTACCCTGATTAACATTTCCATAATTCCCAACGACTGGAGCTGCAACATTCCCATTCTGATTTCCCACTGCTCTATTCCCAACATTTTGCCCATTCTGATTTCCAACATACTGACCCAACTGATTACCCTGATTCAGAACCGCCTGATTACCCATCTGAAATCCAGTAGCATATCCCTGTGGGTTCGCAATAACTCTAACAATTTGTCCTTGATGACCCATATTCACACCCGGCTGTGCAATTTGCCTGTTGCGAGTGTTTGATGAAATCCTTTGGTTGTTGTTAGTTGGTGTGGAATAGCGACTTCTGAATGCTTTACCCAAAATGCAAATGCATTTAACAAAGCTTGTTCTTGTTCAAGTTCAAGATCAGTGATTCCTTGTTCCTGGTAATGTTGTTGTTCTTGTGGATAGATTTGTTGTTGAGGGATAACAGCTTGTGGTTGAGGAATGTATTGCTGCAAGTTGTTGTTAGTGGAAGATGATGAAGCTTGTTGTTGTGTATTCACTGAAGTTTGAGTCTTTGCAATGAGTGCCAATGGATCTTGATTCTTTGCTAATCTTTCTTTCCTGACTTCATTCACTTCATTTTGGTTTTGTTTCACAAAATCGTTGAGTTGATCAAAGTTCACTTGATGTAAGTCTTTTGTTTGGTTGACAATAGTGACATATCGTCCCCATTCTTTTGGTAGATTGTTCAAGAACTTAATGTTACTCACGATAGTTCTGGGTGTCAACTTGTCTCTGATCAGCTCATTCATTAACGTGCAAAACCTTCCATAGTAGGATTCAATGGATTCACCTGGAGTAGATGTAAACTTCTCCCATGCAGTTAGCAACTTGTTCTCTGTGTCTTGTTGACCAATTTATGTTCCATGACAAAGTTGTCTAACACGTTCCCACATATCAAAAGCAGTTTCACAACTATCTACAGCAGCAAAGATGTCTCTTGGTAAACCCAGTTGTATAATATGAATTGCCATGTCATCTGCTTCGACTTGTTTCTGATCCTCTGCAGTGTATTCTGATTCCTGTTGAGTACGAGAAAATGGTGGGACTGGAGGTATTGCATCAGTATTTCCAGGGTCTTGGACTTGTCGAGGCTGGAAGGGTCCATTCTGAATGGATTGAATCATCAATTTTCCATTAGGTTTGGTCTTGATGTAGCGAAGCATTCGATTTGTCCATTTAAGATAACCACCTTTTTCCAACATAGGAGGACGGTTTTCGGCACCGGCTGCATGAATGTCTTGTTGAGTTGCCATTGATGAAGGTATTATATGATAAAGTTGATGTAGGATCGATTCAACGATAAAGGAGTTGTGGTTGATGAAGATTAAGCTCGGTTGTTGTAGTGAAAATTTGGTCTAAAAACTTAAAAACCTCAATAACTTCTTTTCGGAGCGTTTTTAGGACTTGAAGGTTGACTCATTAGTTCATTTGGCGTGCCAATATCCTTGTTCTCACGGTCGTTTTGATGGGTAGAACGCTGAAAACGGAGTTACGGTTCAAAAGTTATGGCCGTTTGAAGTTTTGCAAAAGATCTTACTCGTAAACTTTAAGCTTATGCGTAAGCTTTGGTTGCTTAGGCGTAAGTTTTGTTCCTTAGGCGTAAGAGTTGAACCTTATGCGTAAACAGTGAACTTACGCGTAAAATTAATGCTTATGCGTAGAAATATTCTTACGCGTAAGATGTTACTCTTAGGCGTAAACAATATCTTACTCGTAAGTATTAATGCTTAGGTGTAAAACACAGTCTTAGGCGTAAGATTGAAATCTTATGCGTAAAACACAAATCGTATCTCTCTAACTTATCCAAGCTAGTGAGATTTCCCAAGTCGAAGTGTTCCACAAACTTATCCAAGTGAGGGAAGCACTGAGTCACCGTTGTTGCTCGAAGATTCTGAACCAAGTGCTTATGCGTAAAAAGAGGGTTTTGACTTTTTCTTACGCGTAAAAAGAGGGTTTTGACTTTCTGTTCTTACGCGTAACAAATTTCTAGTGATTCAAACAATTTCTCTTGCACAAACAGCCTTAAAAACACTCAAATAACACAAAAGTTTTAACCTTTTTCACCCAAAGTGCTTAGATAGCTTATGCGTAAAAACGTACAACCCAATACACACGAGTTCAAAAATGAAGAAAAACACGTAAAGCTTCGAACTTTTTTCCAAAACTAGACTCTTTAACACTATAAAAACCTTAAACCATAAGAATCTTGAAGATTTTTGTGCAAAAAGTAAAGTTTTAATCGTGACAACTTTTGAGACCGAAAGCTACGCATAACACTACACAAAAAAAAAACTTCAACCAACCACTCCTAAACCATTGTTAGGCGATTGATACCAATTGTAGGACCTCACTTTTACACCAACCTTACGCGTATACCACCTTATCACAAGATGAACACGAGTAAACCAAACACACGATATGCGTAGAAGAAAGAAAAGATGAGAAAGATGGTGACTTGATGTTCTATGTGAACCGTGTATGTAGAGAGAAAAGATGAAAACAAGAGATGTTTTATTTCAAAGGAAAAACACACACACACATTCAAGCACACACCTCAAATGACTCATTTGAGGTGTATTTATACTACACTTACTAGATGCCCTAATGGGCTTTCCATGGGCCTCGTGGTGGACTTGGATTGGATTGGGTTACATAAACTTATTCAAGGCTAGCTTAACATAACTTCTAGCCATTTAGCTAGTCCACGAGCCCGTTGACTATTCTAGCACGATATCTAACACACGTTACAAAGTTCCTAAATGTGAATGACCATCACTTCTAATAAAAATGTTACGGCTAACACTTTCCTTACTTTCATATTATTCATTCTTTGCTTACATATCATTTTTCCTTTAATATCTATATTGATTGATCTTACAATAAGTTTTCAAAACAATTAAAATTTTAACGGTAAAACTATTCAACCCCTCTTCTAATTTTCCACACCCAACCTATTACATATTATTATTACAACATTTATGTAAATGACCAAATGTATATACTTTGCAAAACAACGTGTATTCTTATAATTTTACTTATGATAACTTTATATTTGTTATCAACAAAACATAACGAGATCGCTAAATATAAACAAACGTTTTTACGGTTTATTTGTATTAACATTGAGTATAACAAAGACACCCAAAAACACGTAAAATGCTATAATCGGGTTTAGTGCCAGTAAGGCGGATAAACAGTACTTCAATGTCAATGGCACGTGAAGGTAAGATATTCAATAGATAAACGGCCATGTTGAGGGCACAGTCCAATAGTTGAGAGGAAGATGAGCTTGAAAAAGTAATGTGCGAATTAAATTATTAATGGTACGAATCATCCTTTTGGATTTTCCATTTTGTTGTGAAGTGCGGGGACAAGAAAATATAAACGGAATCCCATTGTTCGCAAATGATGAAAATAGTGGTTATCAAATTCACCACCATGGTCACACTAAAATGACTTAACTTCACACTTAAATTAAGTTTTAACAAAATTACGAAACAACATAAATTTGGACAAAACATCAGATTTATTAACGAAAGGATAAACCCAAACAAACTGTGAATGATGATCCAAAAATAAAACATCGTATCTAAAACCAGACATGCTCGAAATTGGGGAAGTCCACATATCCGAGTGAACAATGTCAAAACAAGATTTGACTAAAGTAGAAGAACTAACAAACGGAAGTTTCACGTGTTTGCGACAAGCATGACAAAGCATAGGAGACTTCTCCTTATTACACGAAATAGAATTATTGGAAATAACGTAGCACTTCAGTTCCTGGATGTCCAAGTTGTTGATGCCACGTATCACAGCGGAGCAACACCCGACGAGTTTGAAAGCCCTTAACTAAAAACCAAAAGGATCAAATTCAACGGTACAAGAATTACACAAACAAACTGACGAACGGAAATCAAATTTTTAACAATATTTGGAGTGATTAAAACATTATTTAAGTGAAGAGGTCGAAAAGGTGTAAGCAAAATGCTATGACCAGAGTTAGTAACGGGAATAGAACGCCTGTCACCAACAATAACAGATGAATAAATACACGAATTAAAAACATCACTAAGATTATTAACATTATCATTAAGATGTGAGGATGCACCTGTGTCCATATTCCAATTACTAGAAGCATGATCCTGTAGTGTACCGGTAGTAAAAGCATGTGGCAAAATAGTTTCATGACCCGCGAGACCCACACCATTCTGACCAGCACCCCCTACTGACCGGTTTGAGTATTCTGACCCGGGTAGCCACCCGGACCGGTCACAACACCCTGCTGACCTGGTTGTACATTCTGACCCACATGAGGAGAACCTGTCGCACTGTATTGAACCAGGTATACAAAGTAACCTGGCACAACGCATTGATGAACTGGGTAACTCGGCTGGACTGTTGATAACGCTACACGCGTCGTTCGGGGTCAAGGAAACTTCCTTTTCTTCGAGCAAGTTTTATAACACCCTAGGCAGTGAACCTAATCGTTGTAGTGTAGTAATTAGGGTAAGCCACGGGTATTGATATCGTTCTCTAGGGGAATAGGAATGCTAGTGAGAAGTTACTACGCTAAGGTTGAGGTTGAGGAAGATTATTTTTTTATCTTTTTATGTTTTTTTAGAAAATGAAAAGGTACGAATCTCGGGTATTGGATTTGGGGGGGTTGGTATTGCTACCGATTACTCTACTATTATCTAATTATCTAAGCTAAGGTTGTGATAGTCTATGTCTAATTGATGTGTACTCGTATGATAGTTTAAAGATGTGTTTACTTAGGTTTTACTACTCCTTAATTATCTCCTATTGATGGTTGATTTGTCACGTCCTTATTCCTAGTTGCGTTGTGATTCTAAGGCTATAGGGCGTGCTTATTTCCCTAACTCTTTGAAATTACCAAAGGGTCTTGTTTACAAATCCTCTAGTGATTTATAGACGCCTACTCTACGGTTGTCCTTGAATACTTTATCCTACAATTACCTAGATAATTATATTCTAAAGTTCACAAAGAAATGTCAAGCATTAAGTACACAACGAATAATCTAGCGCACTCTAGATCATTAGTCAACTAAGATAAGTATCAACCAATCAATATTCAATAATTAAGTTTCATATTCCCTAAGCAAACACACAAATAAATTAGCCGGACATGGAGAACATGCAAGCATACACACAAATAATCAAAGACATAATTGAATTAATGAAGTAAATACTTATCTTGATGTATAATAGGGTTTAGAACCCTAAAATACTGCACAAGAAAGCCTTGGTTCGGTTTTAGGTTTTTACTCCAAAAGACTACACACAAAAACTGAAAAATTCGGATTCTATATATAAGATTACATCTGCGACGGCGTCACCTTATGTTTCGTGACGCCGTCGTGTCGCCGTCATTAGGGTTTCGTCTTGGCCACGTAAACCTTTCGACGGCGTCACCTTATGACTGTGACGCCGTCCCCTTCAGCTCTGACGCCGTCTTGGCTGCATCTAGGCCGTCTGAGTAACGACGGCCTACTCCTTTAGAACCTGACGTCGTCCCTTGAAAACATGCAATTTCGCTTCTGACCCGTCGCAAAATTCCTTCCCGACGGCGTCGCAGATATGCAGTGACGCCGTCGCCTTATGTTTCAGCAGCTTTGAGTGTCTCGATTCTGACTTTGGCCATTTTCTTCGTATATTCGCGCCTTTTCGTCCAAATAAGCATCATTCCAGCATTTTGCCTTCAAGAGACCTAAAAAGTGAAAAGGAACGATATTAAGCAATAACGGATACAGAAGTGATCGAATAAGGGCTTAAATGACCCCTCAAAAAGGTACCTTTTAAAACCTTATCAACTGTCGCTCCACCTGAGGGTCCAAAAGAACCTAACGTAACCCCTGATTTAGGAATTTGCCCCGTGTAGTTTAGTATGGGTTGAGCCAGTGAGGCGTACATGGGTTAGGCCAATGAGGCGTGCATGGGCTGGGCCGGATAACCATGTGGATGAGGGGTCAATGCAAAGCCTAGAGTGTAACTATGCAACGCAATAGGTATTGAAGTGCTATTCGGTTTTGACACAAAAGGCGTATCAATATTCGAAGCAAAAGTATTAGTCCCATGAATCCCAAGTTTAGCAATTAAACTTTGAAAAGTTTGCATATCATTGGGTGTCAAAATATTCGAGCTCGAAGGAAGGGTAGCACTACCATGGACACCATTATGTAAGAACTTACAAGAAGAGCCAAACCGACACGCACCTTTATTAAAATTAAAACACGGCTTATGTACCTTTTCCACGGATGAATTAGAGCGCCTACCATTAGAACCGGAGTTTGCTAACAACACCATGGGTGAGGAAGACGTAGTATCAACAAAAGCTTCATGTACTCGAGACTTCAACCTCTTCTCTTCCGTAGTAAGCATAGACCTAATGGTCTTGAGATCCGGAAATGGCTCTCGATGAGCAATAATGGTAGAGACATTGTCATACTTCGCGGGTAAGCCTTCAAGTGCAAAAGTAACTACATTATCATTGGTCATGGGCGACCCAAGGCTAGTCAACATGGTTGCAATTGACTCAATCTTACGAAAATACGCGTCAATGCTCAAACCTCCAAGTTTCAAGTAACGAAGCTCCACTTTCAAAGCTATAGAATGGGTACATTTATTATCTTTAAAGATATCAGCAAGGATGTCCCATGCTTCTTTAACCGATTTAGGGTTTTCAACAACAAGACGTTGTTGAAGTGTTTTTGACAAAGTGACGAATATCCAAGAAAGATTGATCGTGTCAATCTTCAACCATTCGGCATCATGAGGTTCTTTAGTACGCGAGGATACACCATCCGTCTTATCACAAAAAAGATGATCCAAAAGTTCGTTACCCCGACAAAGATTAAGAACAAAGTAAACCCACGAAGAATAATTCATCTCTTTGACATCCAACTTAACTGGAATGAGAGTGTTAAGGTTGTTGATAGTCATGAGTTTATCGGATAGTAGGATAACTGGTTGGGGAGGTAGAGGATCACCAGCCATGATGTAATTTTAGTGTTTGTAGTAATAGGGTATACGAATGTAAACAAACGGATTAGGAGCCAAAAATCAACAATCAAACTACCGACTGTGAAACAAGTCGACTATTAAACCAAACCAAGTCGACTGGTTATATACTAAACCAACGATCGACTATTAAACTTTAAACAAACAAACTATCGACTGGGAATAAGCACCCAACGATCGACTTACAATCGTAAAAGAAAAGCAGCGGAAAAAGAAAAACGTGTGTTTTAGGTTTAGGTTTCTCGTGATACCATGAAGGTTAATGATGAATATTGATAACCGGATGTATATATACAATACAATGACCTAGCACATGCAGGTATCATACATAATAATAATCGGGCCTAGCCCATAATAAGAGTTAATTTCATTTTTGGTCCCCGTGGTTTGGCCAAATTGCAGGTTTGGTCCCTAAAACTTTGAAAGTGCAGCGATAGTCCTCATTTTGAAGTTTGGATTTCATTTTTGGTCCCTGGATAAAGTTAAATGACTAAAATATCCATTGTCTTCTTCAGAAAAAGACAAGGGTAATTTGGTCATTTCACACCGATAAAGACCAAAAATGCAACCCAAACTTCAAAATGGGGATTATCGCTGCATTTTTAATGTTTTAAAGACCAAACCTGCAATTTGGCCAAACCACAAGGACCAAAAATGCAATTACCTCCCATAATAATGGGTTTAGGCTATTAAATAGCCACCTAGTTTCTCAAATGTACCGATATGGTACGTGTACTTTTTTTCTTAATTGGAATAGACTTGTACTTTCTCAAATGTACCGATATGGTACGTGTACTTTTTTGTCAAGTAATAATCATACGTGGCAAGACACGTAGGAGCCACGTCACAAATCATTTCATGCAAAAGTCATCAACATGGAAATACAAGTTTAGGGTGTTCACGGGGCGGTTCGGCTCGGTTCGGTTAGAGATTTTAACTATCCATCGCGGGGCGGGTAGTTCATTTTACTATCCGAAACCGAACCATACTAGGTGGATAACCGGACATGCGGGTACCCGAAATGAGCGGTTACCCGCGGTTCGGGTCACGGTTAACCATTTTAAAAAATTAATCGAATTGAATCGGATGAACAATAACATAAACTAGAACGTAATATGTCATTGTAGTAAATTTAAATAACATGGAAGAGATTGAAGTCTTAATAATGTTTTTCCATCGGAATAAAAACATTCAAATTATCATATGTAACAAAAAATACTATTTATTTGACGTTTATAGGTACGACCACTTTAATCATATGTAATCCATGGACGTTAGTCACATTAGGTAAGTAAAAATGCGTTATACGATAAAAGTATTGCAATACGATAGTTAATACTTGTACATTTTTAAGAATGGTTTGTTGAAACCTACATGTATATTATAGGCGGTTCGGTTCGGGTAACCGCGGATAACAAAAAGTAAAAACCGTAACCGAACCATGATAAGTAGGTTTTTTCGGTTTCGGTTTTTCTCGGTTTCGGTTTTTTCGGTTATCGGTTTTTTCCGGTTTCGGATTGAACGAATCGGCTCGGTTCTTCGGTTTCTCGGCTTTTTTAAACACCCCTAATACAAGGTGGCTGCCTTGTTAACAAGAGCAGGAGGTGGTGGTGGCGCCACCACCTTGTTGAAATGAGTAGGAGGTGGTGGTGGTGTCGACACCTTGCTGAAATGAGTAGGTGGTGGTGGTGCTGCTGTTGCCGACACCTTGTTAACAACAACAGGTGGTGGCTTAGGTTGATGGAGAGGTGGCGATTGGGCGGTAACATGGTTTGGGATGTCGATGGAGAGGATGTCGTTAATGGGGAAGGAGCGGATGGCGGAGGAGGGTGTGGGGGTTTTGGGAGGTGGTTGGTGTGGTTGTTTTGTGGTGGTGTATGGGGTGGGACGGGCGCGACGGGGTGGGTTGCAACGGATGGTGGCGGTGGTAGGGCACGGCGGTGGGCTGCTGAGTTCCATTTTTATTTTGATCGGTGAAATGAGTAGGTGGTGGGGGTTGTGTTGGACGTTGGTGTGGTTATGGAGGAAACGGACATGGAGGGGGTGGTTATGGAGGAGATGGACATGACTGGGCAAGCCACGTAGGAGCCACGTCACACAAACCCAATTGACTGGGCAAGCCATGTAGGATTATTACGTGACAAAAAAGTACACGTACCATATTGGTACATTTGAGAAAGTACAAGTCTATTTCGATTAAGAAAAAAATTACACGTACCATATCGGTACATTTGAGAAAGTAGGTGGCTATTTAATAGCCTAAGGGTGTGTTTGGCAAAAGTAGCTGTGAGCTGTGAGCAGTAGCTGTGCAGCTCACCGCTCACCGCTCACAGCTTCTTAAAGAAGCATTGGAAAACTGAGCATTCCTAAAAAATAGGAAAGCTCACCGCTCCTTTGCCAAACGACTACTAAAAATCAAAATGCTCATTGCTCACCGCTCCAAAAAGATTCGCGCCGCTCCGTGCCAAACATACCCTAACAACCCCCCCCCCCCCCCCCCCCCCCCCAATATACGACTAACAGTGCTTTATCACGTCTATCACGATGGAACGCACTTCTTTAGTATAATCATTAATCAGACACATACATGAGGATTACAACCCGACATGTTTTGTGCAAGTCACTATCTATCTAATCGATTTCCTTTCTTAATTTGAGGGGCAAAATTGGTATAGGAAGCTAATGATTAGTTTATAAGCAGGTTTACGTTTTTGAATCTGATACTTGCAAAACCCAAAAATGGATAACTTAGAAGTTCTTATTAATGCAATATTGTCGTCCCTAGAAAAAATCGGTGCAGAAATGAAAATGCCACTGGAAGATATAAAATTGTTTTCCCGACAAGAATTCGGTCACTTAAGAATACCGCTGGAAGATATTAAATTGGCTACTAATAACTTCAGTCCTGAAAATGTCATCAGTGTGGATAGTTACGAGACGGTGTACAAAGGAGAAATGATCCGCGGAGGAAAACCTCTCACAGTCAGAGTAAAAATGCGATCATTTACGTATATTGCTAACGGTGGTTTTCTTCTTCTTGCTCGTTATGAAAATCCAAACGTTATGTCTCTTCTTGGATTATGTAGCGAGGGTGACAAAATAATCCTTGTGTTGGAGTATCCAGCATATGGAAACCTCCAGAACTATTTGGACAACACAATCCTGACATGGAAAGATCGTCTTAATATCTGTATCGGTGCTGCTCGTGGCATTCGTTATATTCATGATGCGTGTAACACCTATGGCGTACGTGAGCTCTGTAATTTCACAAGCGCAAGCATTTTTTTGGATACAAATTGGGAGGCAAAGGTCTCTCATATCGATGATTATCATAGTTATATTTATGAGACAGATTCTGTTTATTCAGATCCAGAATATAAGGAAACTCACAGGTTGAGTAGGAGTTCGGACATATACTCTTTGGGGATAGTATTATTTGAAGTGTTGTGTGGAAGGCTGGCATATGATACAGAGTTTGAGAGCGATAGTCAGTATCTTATGAAATTGGTCGAACAAAGTTACAAGGAGGGAAAATTAGATGAGATTATAGATCCCTTTCTAAAAAATCAAATGGCTCCAGATTCGTTGAGGACTTTTTCAAACATTGCATATCAATGCTGTAATAATTCTCCAATGGAACGCCCCAGCATGGATCATATTCTGCAGGAGCTCGAGCAAGCACTGAAACATGTAAGTTTCACATGTGTACATTTGATGTTTCTTTTTATATCCTGGGCAGAAATATAATTAAACGTGTACTCTACATAATTTGCATAAAAGTTTTTCCTCCAAACATCCCCTTATAACTGTCTGTCCAAACAGCCCCAAACCAGTTTTTTAGAATGGCTTTTCTGCATTTGTTTGCTGTCCAAACAGCCCCTGAAAATGTCTGTCCAAAGAGCCCCTCAAATAATTTTCTTTCAAAAAGCCACTTTGGTTCACACCTGTCCAAATAGCCCTTAAACTAATTTTCTGCACATTTTTAATTGCTGAATTTTCTGCATAAAAATTATAACTACTTTACATGTTCAGTTTCTTTTTTTATTTCTTTCTTTTGTGCAAGTTTATGCAGGAAATTTTGCACATTATAGCTATTTGTTTGCTATCTTAAAATCAGGTTAAAGTAGTTATAAAAGTACTTTGTTTGCTGCAATAAAAGTGCAGATTCTCCATGTCCATAAGTTTATCTAAGGAGTTAGTTTCCTAGTAACTTATTTGTTAGTTTGTCTCAAAAAAGCACGCCAAGGCACATTTATTGTTAGATCAAACCTATTAAACGGTAAGTTGGCCATATCATTCGGTGCACGTACAATACACAATAAAAGCATTCTTATATCATTTTCTTGCTATTTGTGATTGACTCTTGCAAATATTAGGTTGATGACACATGGCCCACCAAACTAAGGAGCTTCCTGTTTACAGGTATAGTCCAATATATGTTATATGTCTCATATGTTACTAAAAAAAAAGTCTTACTAATTAACATTTATCGATTTTCTATTAATTCTCAATGGTTAAATCATCTAATATTGAATATCTGAAGTTTCCTTTTTTATTATAAAAACTTGCTTAACGATTTACAAAAGAAAAAACTATGTTTGTCAAATGAAAGCACTAACAAAATTGATCTTTAGACTTTAATAGTATATATATATATATATATATATATATATATATATATATATATATATATATATATATATATACATATATATATATATATATATATAAAGAATCGTGTTTTGAGAGGCTTCTTATATTGATCAGGCACAGGGCTACCAAATCTCAGGAGAGAGCCTGGCGTGAAGGGAATACCTATGGTTCAAGATGAGTACTACAAGGTACTAGATTTCACATTTTCAGTTAGACTGTCTTTCTGCTTCTAATTTTGCTAGCTGCTTAGCTACTAGAGAAATAATGGTGGGTATACTAGAAATAATATTAGGTTCATAAAAGTTTCAACTTTGTGTGTAAAATTAAATATCTTAGATAAACTAAGGGTTTAAAGATATCAAAGTTTTAAACTAAGGGGTGTAAATAGGGTTGGGTTGACCCGACCAGAACCCAAACCCGAACCCGCTAAGGCTTATAGGGTTGGGTTTAATCGGATTGAAAAGTTTATCAGGTTTAGTTTATGTTGTCCCAATATCTAGATCAAAGTTTGTAGATTGCAAATGTAAAGTAATATGAATAAGTAAATTTTGTCTATTTACTTCTAATGTAATCGATACATGTACATATATATGTTCTAAAACGTTGTAAACTAAACATCATGATGGTTCGGTTTTGTAACTGCTTGTAACCGCCATCCCATAACCATTTTTAACCGCTATATGGTTATTAAGTTCCTAGATAACGAGTTTGGTCCCTCGTCTAATAATATTTACATTTGAAGCATAAGAGTAAGATTATTTGGTTCACATTCTCCTCCTTAATCTTGATCGTTGCTTCGTCCTAAATCTTGAACTCCGAGCATTTGTCGCATAGTCACGAACTTCAATCTTGGCAGAGCCTTTGTTAGAATATCTGCTCTTTGTAGTTCTCCGCTGACATGTTCCACATTGATGTGCCCATTCTCTACGCTTTCACGAATGAAGTGGTAGCGAATATCGATGTGCTTGCTTCTTCCATGAAAAACTGGGTTCCTGACGAGTGCTATTGCTGAAACGTTGTCGACCTTCAGCGTTATCCTTTTCTCTTCCTATCCAGTTAATTCACTAAGCAATCGCTTTAACCATAAGGCTCGACATACTGCTGCAGTAGCCGCCATGAATTCTGATTCACATGATGATAGCGCCATTGTTGGTTGCTTCTGAGTACGCCAGGTAATAGGTGACTCTCCGAAATAAAATACTATCCCAGTAGTTCCTTTTTCTTGATCAGTGTTGATTCCATAACTACTGTCGCTGTAACCTGTAATCTTGCAGCCGCCTTCTTGTTTGTATATTATGACATGCTCCTTTGTTCCTTTGATGTATCGGATTACTTGCTTTACCGCCTTCAGGTGATGATCCTTCGGGTCTTGCATGAATCTGCTGAGTAGTCCGAGTGAGTAACTAAGATCTGGTCTTGTATGCAGTAAGTACCTGAGACTTCCGATTAAGCTTCTGTAATAAGTTGCGTCAACTGAGTTTCCATCTTCTGCCTTGACCAACTTTGTATTGGTATCCATAGGTATCTTCGTATCATTGCTGTCTGCTATACTTGTTTCCTTCAAGATCTTGTTAATATAACCTGTCTGCTTGATTGTAATCTCTCCTCCTGTCTGTGTAACTTCTATCCCAAGATAATAAGCTAACAATCCTAAGTCGCTCATTTCAAATATATCCTTCATCTGGGATTTGAATTCATCGATTTCCTTCCATGGAGTGCCTGTGATTATCAAATCATCTACGTAGACTCCAACTATAAGTGTAGAATTCTTGTTCCTCTTTGTATAAACTGCTTGTTCGAGATTACACTTCTTAAAGTCTAAAGACTTTAGCGTTTGATCAAGCTTCACATTCCAAGCTCTTGGTGCTTGTCTTAAGCCATATAAAGCTTTAGTAAGCTTATAGACTTTTCCTATATTTCCTTGTTGAATAAATCCTTCAGGTTGTGTAACGTAGACTTCTTCCTTCAAATCTCCATGTAAAAAGGCCGATTTAACATCTAAATGATGTACTTGCCATCCATGATATGCTGCTAATGCTAATATCAACCGAACTGTCTCTATCCGAGCAACCGGTGCAAATACTTCATCAAAGTCTATTCCTTGTTCTTGTACATAACCTTTTGCTACTAACCGTGCTTTGTATTTGATGATATTTCCTTTTGCATCCCTCTTGGTCTTGTAAACCCATTTGAGTCCTATTGCCTTTTGATTTTCTAGCAATGTATTAAGAGTCCATGTATTATTTTTGTTGATTGAATCCAATTCAATCTCCATGGCCTCAATCCATTTTTCATCTGTTGATGCTTCTTTGTAATTTTGCGGTTCAACTCTACGTGCATACTTGTATATTTCCGTCATATCTCTATATTCACGTACGGGTGTATCATCAAATCTACCTCTTGAGTTCTCTATAGAACTAGTAGTAGCTTCTTCTTCCTCTTCTGAGTGTGGGTCATAATTGTATGTCGGTGGTGTGATTGGTGAAACTGGATCAGGAATCTGATCTTGTTCATGATACGTGTTGTCATCGTTTTCTGTGTTGACTGGTGTAAGGTTTTCATTGTCAACTCCTTCTACCACAAAACCAGTCCAAAATGTGTCTTGTGTACTCGTATCTTCTTCATCTTTATTCCAATCCCATGGTTTTGTTTCCATAAACTTTACGTCCCTACTAATGTGTTTCTTCTTGGCTATTGGATCATATAACCTACATGCTTTTGATCCTTCCTCTACTCCTAAGTAAATCAATGGTATGCTTCTGTCGTCCAGCTTCTTTAAGTGAGGTATCGTTATCTTTGCATAAGCTGTGCATCCAAATATTCTTAGGTTTTCAAGATTCGGTTTTCTGTTGTAGAGTACCTCATATGGAGTTTTATCTGTCAGGGCCCTCGTAGGTACCCTATTGAGTATGTAAATTGCATGTTTAACTACTTCCGCCCAAAAAGTTAAGGGTAACTTCATCGCTTTCATCATACTCCTTGTAGTTGATAACACTGTCCTATTCCTTCTCTCCACTCTCCATTCTGTTGTGGGGAGTACGGTGCTGTCAACTGTCGTGCTATTCCGTTTTCCTTACAGTACATTGTGAATTCATTTGATGTGAATTCACCACCTCTATCCGTTCTTAGCATTCTTATTTTCAATCTCATCTCCATCTCTATCTTCTGTCTAAATTCCTTGAATGTACTAAACGCCTCATCTTTCGATGTCAGAAAGTAGGCCCACATAAAACGTGTACAATCGTCCACTAGCAAGAAAATGAGCTTCTTGCTTGATTGTGTTGTTGGACTTATGGGACCGCAAAGGTCTTTGTATACTAAGTCCAACGGGTTCTTTGATCTGAATTTAGCTTGGTTTGGAAATGGTGTTCTACTGTGTTTTCCTAATAAACATGCGTCACAAATCTGCCCAGCATGATTTATCCTTGGAATTCCTTCTACTAGACCTTTCCTAGTCATTTTGTTAATATCGTCAAAGTTCAGATGACCTAATCTAGCATGTCATAACCATGCTTGGTTATCTATATTTGCTAAGAGACATATAGGTGCTTCTATCTGTAACTGAATCTTGTAGAGTTGATTCTTAGATCTTTCTACTTTCATCAACAACTTCTTGTTCTTATCATACAAAGTCAACTTGTTTCCGTCCATAATGACCTTACAACATATTTCCGTAAGTTGTCCTAGACTAAGTATGTTGCTCTTGAGGTTTGGTATGTAGTATACTTCTGATACTACCTTTTGTTCCTGGTTCTTACAACCTAATAGTATAGACCCTCTACCCATTATCTGTACATACGATCCATCTCCAAAACGTACTCGTCCTGTTACGCTTTCATCAATATCCCTAAAATGACTCTTTATTCCCGTCATATGGTTACTTGCACCATTATCTAAATACCATATGCTTGCGTCCGCTGTAGCATATTTCTTTGGTTGAATTTGTTCTTCATTCAACAACACTTCCTTGTGTTCAATTTCGTGCATAGTCATTAGTAGTGATGGTTCATCGTCTTCTAAGATAAGGTTTGATTGTTCCTGAGTTGCTGGTGTTCCTCTACAATTCCTCTTAAGATGTCCGATTTTATGACACCTGTAGCATTTTACCTTGCTTACATCCCACTCATTTTTATTCTTATCCGAACTCTCTTTATAACTAGAGTTCCCTCCTTGTGAGTTGTTTTTATTTTTATTCTGCCAGTTCCCTCGTGAGAAATTTGATTTCCCTCCACGTTTGTAAAAACGTTTCCTATTTCCTGAGTGTTCGCCATGTGTGAATAATAGGTTTTCCTGGCTTTCTACTTGTCCTCCTTTCCGGAGTTTTATCCTTTCCTCAAATGCCTTGAGTCTTCCAATGATCTCATCTAAAGTGATGTCGTCGAGATCAGTTGTTTGTTCTATGGATGCTACTATCTGAATGAACCTATCTGGTGTGGAGTTTAATAGTTTTTGAACTAAAAGTGATTCATCCAAAGTTTTCCCTAATTCTTTTGCCTTCGTGGCATAGCCGTTTAGTTTAGCCGCAAATGCATCCACCGTCTCATCTTCCTTCATTTGGAGTGAGTTAAACCCAATCATCAATGATTGTAATCGTGCTTTCTGCACTTTATCTTCTCCAACGTGTCTTTTCTTTAGCCAATCCCACAATTCCTTAGCCGTCTTACAACCCGTTACTTGTAAGATCACATCTTCCGTCAACGCTTGATATAGGAAGGCAGTCGTTGCCTTATCCTTCTTATCATCAACTTGTGTATCTATCTTTGGTTCTATTGCTTCCCATAAGCCATGTGCCTCTAGTATAACCTTAATTTGTATAGACCAAACTGTGTAGTTTGTGGTTTTCAACTTAGGGCATTGATATTGTGCAATAGGTGTTACGGGTTTTGTTGTAGTTGATGTGCTTGCTATATCGTCGACAGTCATTTTGAAAGTGCTTAGTACTTCACTTTCTAATTTAATGGGATTTATCCTTCCTAGTGTGGTCTTTCTATAAAATATGGGAATATCTAATCTTCCGGGAATCCTAATAATACGGGATCAATAAATAGTTCTCGGGATTTCCTAATAGTATGAAATAAATATTCTATACTATTCTAATAAAAACAAAATCCAGAAAGTTTAACTTGTGACCTAGTTGATGTGATGAATACAAGTGTATTCCATTTGGTTTGCGTTAGTAAGAATCGTTTACCAACGTCCGTCGCTATTCCCGAGTTTGGTTCTTTTCGTTTCCTTTGCCTTGTACCCTTGATGTTCGTTTTTCTTGCCTCGTTTTATTTACACTTCGAACACAAAAAAACACCAAGTTTCTCCTTTTGTCGAGTTCCTTTGCCCAACTAGTATTCGAAACAAAGAACTTTGCTAATTGTTTCCTTCGAAATTTTGTTTTACCCAAGAAGTCTCGGACTTCTTTCTTTTCGAACCCTTTGTAAAACTAGACTTCGAATAAAACTTTGTCGAATTTATTTCCCTTCCAACAAGCCCGAAAACGAATTTGTTTTCTTTTCTTGTTCCTCTACACTACACACGTCTACTTTCCCTTGTACGTTATTTGATATCTTTGTTCCGAGACCAAACTTCCCACGTACAAAAATTGGTACCGAGATGGTAACCAAATCTCCGAAACAAACGAGATTGTTTGCTTCTGATCTCTTTCACGTTGTTGTTTTCCTTTTGTGTCGCCCGACACTACTCCACATAAACTGAGTACTCCTTCTTCTTTGTCTTATCACGTACGTATTTCCTTCCACAACAACGTTTTCCCCGCGTGTTTCCCGCGTATTCTTCTACTTTGAGTTTGAACATAACCGGTTTTCTCAAAGTATTTGCCCACTCGCTCTCTATCCCGAACAAAGTGTATGAATTTTCTTCCTTCCCTATGTTGTCGCCAACAAGGTTTCCCCACCAATCCGTTTGGTGTAAATGTTTGCAATCTCCTACGTAAACGATCGTGCACTATCTTCTACGTATGCTTATTCACGTTTGTTTCTCTTGGAAGTAGAGAGAAAACGAAATTCTTGTTGAAAAAAACAGAAAATTCCTTCGTATGAGAAGTTGTTTTCCAGCGTACGAAAACAAGAGTTTTCTGCGTAATCCCTTGGGTTTCTTCCTTGCGTATGATTACAAAAACAGTTGCGTAAAACACTGCTCTTGATGCCAATTGTTGTCCCAATATCTAGATCAAAGTTTGTAGATTGCAAATGTAAAGTAATATGAATAAGTAAATTTTGTCTATTTACTTCTAATGTAATCGATACATGTACATATATATGTTCTAAAACGTTGTAAACTAAACATCATGATGGTTCGGTTTTGTAACTGCTTGTAACCGCCATCCCATAACCATTTTTAACCGCTATATGGTTATTAAGTTCCTAGATAACGAGTTTGGTCCCTCGTCTAATAATATTTACATTTGAAGCATAAGAGTAAGATTATTTGGTTCACATTCTCCTCCTTAATCTTGATCGTTGCTTCGTCCTAAATCTTGAACTCCGAGCATTTGTCGCATAGTCACGAACTTCAATCTTGGCAGAGCCTTTGTTAGAATATCTGCTCTTTGTAGTTCTCCGCTGACATGTTCCACATTGATGTGCCCATTCTCTACGCTTTCACGAATGAAGTGGTAGCGAATATCGATGTGCTTGCTTCTTCCATGAAAAACTGGGTTCCTGACGAGTGCTATTGCTGAAACGTTGTCGACCTTCAGCGTTATCCTTTTCTCTTCCTATCCAGTTAATTCACTAAGCAATCGCTTTAACCATAAGGCTCGACATACTGCTGCAGTAGCCGCCATGAATTCTGATTCACATGATGATAGCGCCATTGTTGGTTGCTTCTGAGTACGCCAGGTAATAGGTGACTCTCCGAAATAAAATACTATCCCAGTAGTTCCTTTTTCTTGATCAGTGTTGATTCCATAACTACTGTCGCTGTAACCTGTAATCTTGCAGCCGCCTTCTTGTTTGTATATTATGACATGCTCCTTTGTTCCTTTGATGTATCGGATTACTTGCTTTACCGCCTTCAGGTGATGATCCTTCGGGTCTTGCATGAATCTGCTGAGTAGTCCGAGTGAGTAACTAAGATCTGGTCTTGTATGCAGTAAGTACCTGAGACTTCCGATTAAGCTTCTGTAATAAGTTGCGTCAACTGAGTTTCCATCTTCTGCCTTGACCAACTTTGTATTGGTATCCATAGGTATCTTCGTATCATTGCTGTCTGCTATACTTGTTTCCTTCAAGATCTTGTTAATATAACCTGTCTGCTTGATTGTAATCTCTCCTCCTGTCTGTGTAACTTCTATCCCAAGATAATAAGCTAACAATCCTAAGTCGCTCATTTCAAATATATCCTTCATCTGGGATTTGAATTCATCGATTTCCTTCCATGGAGTGCCTGTGATTATCAAATCATCTACGTAGACTCCAACTATAAGTGTAGAATTCTTGTTCCTCTTTGTATAAACTGCTTGTTCGAGATTACACTTCTTAAAGTCTAAAGACTTTAGCGTTTGATCAAGCTTCACATTCCAAGCTCTTGGTGCTTGTCTTAAGCCATATAAAGCTTTAGTAAGCTTATAGACTTTTCCTATATTTCCTTGTTGAATAAATCCTTCAGGTTGTGTAACGTAGACTTCTTCCTTCAAATCTCCATGTAAAAAGGCCGATTTAACATCTAAATGATGTACTTGCCATCCATGATATGCTGCTAATGCTAATATCAACCGAACTGTCTCTATCCGAGCAACCGGTGCAAATACTTCATCAAAGTCTATTCCTTGTTCTTGTACATAACCTTTTGCTACTAACCGTGCTTTGTATTTGATGATATTTCCTTTTGCATCCCTCTTGGTCTTGTAAACCCATTTGAGTCCTATTGCCTTTTGATTTTCTAGCAATGTATTAAGAGTCCATGTATTATTTTTGTTGATTGAATCCAATTCAATCTCCATGGCCTCAATCCATTTTTCATCTGTTGATGCTTCTTTGTAATTTTGCGGTTCAACTCTACGTGCATACTTGTATATTTCCGTCATATCTCTATATTCACGTACGGGTGTATCATCAAATCTACCTCTTGAGTTCTCTATAGAACTAGTAGTAGCTTCTTCTTCCTCTTCTGAGTGTGGGTCATAATTGTATGTCGGTGGTGTGATTGGTGAAACTGGATCAGGAATCTGATCTTGTTCATGATACGTGTTGTCATCGTTTTCTGTGTTGACTGGTGTAAGGTTTTCATTGTCAACTCCTTCTACCACAAAACCAGTCCAAAATGTGTCTTGTGTACTCGTATCTTCTTCATCTTTATTCCAATCCCATGGTTTTGTTTCCATAAACTTTACGTCCCTACTAATGTGTTTCTTCTTGGCTATTGGATCATATAACCTACATGCTTTTGATCCTTCCTCTACTCCTAAGTAAATCAATGGTATGCTTCTGTCGTCCAGCTTCTTTAAGTGAGGTATCGTTATCTTTGCATAAGCTGTGCATCCAAATATTCTTAGGTTTTCAAGATTCGGTTTTCTGTTGTAGAGTACCTCATATGGAGTTTTATCTGTCAGGGCCCTCGTAGGTACCCTATTGAGTATGTAAATTGCATGTTTAACTACTTCCGCCCAAAAAGTTAAGGGTAACTTCATCGCTTTCATCATACTCCTTGTAGTTGATAACACTGTCCTATTCCTTCTCTCCACTCTCCATTCTGTTGTGGGGAGTACGGTGCTGTCAACTGTCGTGCTATTCCGTTTTCCTTACAGTACATTGTGAATTCATTTGATGTGAATTCACCACCTCTATCCGTTCTTAGCATTCTTATTTTCAATCTCATCTCCATCTCTATCTTCTGTCTAAATTCCTTGAATGTACTAAACGCCTCATCTTTCGATGTCAGAAAGTAGGCCCACATAAAACGTGTACAATCGTCCACTAGCAAGAAAATGAGCTTCTTGCTTGATTGTGTTGTTGGACTTATGGGACCGCAAAGGTCTTTGTATACTAAGTCCAACGGGTTCTTTGATCTGAATTTAGCTTGGTTTGGAAATGGTGTTCTACTGTGTTTTCCTAATAAACATGCGTCACAAATCTGCCCAGCATGATTTATCCTTGGAATTCCTTCTACTAGACCTTTCCTAGTCATTTTGTTAATATCGTCAAAGTTCAGATGACCTAATCTAGCATGTCATAACCATGCTTGGTTATCTATATTTGCTAAGAGACATATAGGTGCTTCTATCTGTAACTGAATCTTGTAGAGTTGATTCTTAGATCTTTCTACTTTCATCAACAACTTCTTGTTCTTATCATACAAAGTCAACTTGTTTCCGTCCATAATGACCTTACAACATATTTCCGTAAGTTGTCCTAGACTAAGTATGTTGCTCTTGAGGTTTGGTATGTAGTATACTTCTGATACTACCTTTTGTTCCTGGTTCTTACAACCTAATAGTATAGACCCTCTACCCATTATCTGTACATACGATCCATCTCCAAAACGTACTCGTCCTGTTACGCTTTCATCAATATCCCTAAAATGACTCTTTATTCCCGTCATATGGTTACTTGCACCATTATCTAAATACCATATGCTTGCGTCCGCTGTAGCATATTTCTTTGGTTGAATTTGTTCTTCATTCAACAACACTTCCTTGTGTTCAATTTCGTGCATAGTCATTAGTAGTGATGGTTCATCGTCTTCTAAGATAAGGTTTGATTGTTCCTGAGTTGCTGGTGTTCCTCTACAATTCCTCTTAAGATGTCCGATTTTATGACACCTGTAGCATTTTACCTTGCTTACATCCCACTCATTTTTATTCTTATCCGAACTCTCTTTATAACTAGAGTTCCCTCCTTGTGAGTTGTTTTTATTTTTATTCTGCCAGTTCCCTCGTGAGAAATTTGATTTCCCTCCACGTTTGTAAAAACGTTTCCTATTTCCTGAGTGTTCGCCATGTGTGAATAATAGGTTTTCCTGGCTTTCTACTTGTCCTCCTTTCCGGAGTTTTATCCTTTCCTCAAATGCCTTGAGTCTTCCAATGATCTCATCTAAAGTGATGTCGTCGAGATCAGTTGTTTGTTCTATGGATGCTACTATCTGAATGAACCTATCTGGTGTGGAGTTTAATAGTTTTTGAACTAAAAGTGATTCATCCAAAGTTTTCCCTAATTCTTTTGCCTTCGTGGCATAGCCGTTTAGTTTAGCCGCAAATGCATCCACCGTCTCATCTTCCTTCATTTGGAGTGAGTTAAACCCAATCATCAATGATTGTAATCGTGCTTTCTGCACTTTATCTTCTCCAACGTGTCTTTTCTTTAGCCAATCCCACAATTCCTTAGCCGTCTTACAACCCGTTACTTGTAAGATCACATCTTCCGTCAACGCTTGATATAGGAAGGCAGTCGTTGCCTTATCCTTCTTATCATCAACTTGTGTATCTATCTTTGGTTCTATTGCTTCCCATAAGCCATGTGCCTCTAGTATAACCTTAATTTGTATAGACCAAACTGTGTAGTTTGTGGTTTTCAACTTAGGGCATTGATATTGTGCAATAGGTGTTACGGGTTTTGTTGTAGTTGATGTGCTTGCTATATCGTCGACAGTCATTTTGAAAGTGCTTAGTACTTCACTTTCTAATTTAATGGGATTTATCCTTCCTAGTGTGGTCTTTCTATAAAATATGGGAATATCTAATCTTCCGGGAATCCTAATAATACGGGATCAATAAATAGTTCTCGGGATTTCCTAATAGTATGAAATAAATATTCTATACTATTCTAATAAAAACAAAATCCAGAAAGTTTAACTTGTGACCTAGTTGATGTGATGAATACAAGTGTATTCCATTTGGTTTGCGTTAGTAAGAATCGTTTACCAACGTCCGTCGCTATTCCCGAGTTTGGTTCTTTTCGTTTCCTTTGCCTTGTACCCTTGATGTTCGTTTTTCTTGCCTCGTTTTATTTACACTTCGAACACAAAAAAACACCAAGTTTCTCCTTTTGTCGAGTTCCTTTGCCCAACTAGTATTCGAAACAAAGAACTTTGCTAATTGTTTCCTTCGAAATTTTGTTTTACCCAAGAAGTCTCGGACTTCTTTCTTTTCGAACCCTTTGTAAAACTAGACTTCGAATAAAACTTTGTCGAATTTATTTCCCTTCCAACAAGCCCGAAAACGAATTTGTTTTCTTTTCTTGTTCCTCTACACTACACACGTCTACTTTCCCTTGTACGTTATTTGATATCTTTGTTCCGAGACCAAACTTCCCACGTACAAAAATTGGTACCGAGATGGTAACCAAATCTCCGAAACAAACGAGATTGTTTGCTTCTGATCTCTTTCACGTTGTTGTTTTCCTTTTGTGTCGCCCGACACTACTCCACATAAACTGAGTACTCCTTCTTCTTTGTCTTATCACGTACGTATTTCCTTCCACAACAACGTTTTCCCCGCGTGTTTCCCGCGTATTCTTCTACTTTGAGTTTGAACATAACCGGTTTTCTCAAAGTATTTGCCCACTCGCTCTCTATCCCGAACAAAGTGTATGAATTTTCTTCCTTCCCTATGTTGTCGCCAACAAGGTTTCCCCACCAATCCGTTTGGTGTAAATGTTTGCAATCTCCTACGTAAACGATCGTGCACTATCTTCTACGTATGCTTATTCACGTTTGTTTCTCTTGGAAGTAGAGAGAAAACGAAATTCTTGTTGAAAAAAACAGAAAATTCCTTCGTATGAGAAGTTGTTTTCCAGCGTACGAAAACAAGAGTTTTCTGCGTAATCCCTTGGGTTTCTTCCTTGCGTATGATTACAAAAACAGTTGCGTAAAACACTGCTCTTGATGCCAATTGTTGTCCCAATATCTAGATCAAAGTTTGTAGATTGCAAATGTAAAGTAATATGAATAAGTAAATTTTGTCTATTTACTTCTAATGTAATCGATACATGTACATATATATGTTCTAAAACGTTGTAAACTAAACATCATGATGGTTCGGTTTTGTAACTGCTTGTAACCGCCATCCCATAACCATTTTTAACCGCTATATGGTTATTAAGTTCCTAGATAACGAGTTTGGTCCCTCGTCTAATAATATTTACATTTGAAGCATAAGAGTAAGATTATTTGGTTCACAGTTTAACCCGAACCTGATATTTTTGTAGAGGGTTAGGGTTAGTATTTTCTAACCAAAACCCGAACTAACCCAGATGTATAACACCCGATAACCCGACCGATAACACCCACTCTCTACGTTAAACAAAATTTAAAAGTAACTAACTAACACACTCTCTACGATCTAATTTATTTATTTTTTCATTAAGGCATGTCTAAATAACAAATGAGTTAACGGGAAGACCCTCATCTCCGTCAATTTGTATTTAAAGCCATTGTTTTTTATTAAACACGAAAAAAAAACTGCTTTTTCACATGACTTCTAAATACCTAAGTCTTTTTTTTTTTTTTTTTTTTTTTTACAAATTTAAAACAATTAAGTCACTTTCAAACATCACTTTACAGCGGGATACGAAGGCTGAATCCCTATAGTAACAAAACTTAGCGAAGTTGAAAGATTAATGGAAGTGCGTATAAGAATAAAACAATTCAAATAATTTATTTGAACATAACATACAAAACTATAAAAACCAAGAGTCCAAGAGGTTGGGAAAATGCACAAATACGCACAAACTTGATGTATGTTAATGAAAATAAATAGGAGTTTGGGCTAATCAACTCATTTCACAACGGCTTTATTATGCCTAATGAAAAGAATAAAATCGGCCGAACCAAGAGTACATAGGTGTTTACTTGAGATTGATCAAACACAAATAAGGTTAAAATAAAGTTATGGAAAGAGATTTTGTGTAAAATAGAAGTTTAGAGTGTATGCACGTATTCGCTAGTTTTTCTGGTAGCATTGATTTTATTTTACGTTATTGTCATGCATTGTTACAGGAGAAAAATTTGGAACACTGGATAATTCCATTGAAGGAGATCTACTCAGCCACCAATGGTTTTTGTAAAGATCACCGTATTGGAGGCGGTGGATTTGGCGGAGTTTATAAAGGCAAACTATTCCACTTTGATGTAAGAAAGTATGTCAGAATAAATGGATCCCAGAATTTCTCCACCGGAGGGGGTAGATTTGGAGGATACCCAAGAAGAAGAAGCATAGTGGCTATTAAGAAGTTGGACGTAAGATATGGACAAGGAAAAAGAGAGTTCTTGCAAGAAATCGAGGTGCTTTCTAGATTAAAGCATCAAAACTTGGTCTCTCTTCTTGGCTTTTGTGACCATGATGGTGACATGATTCTTGTTTATGAGCATGCCTCTAATGGGAGCCTCGACAATTGTATCGATAACGAAAGAAGGGTGTATAGTCATACGTGGGCACAACGTCTACAGATTTGCCTTGACGTGGCCCATGGGTTGAGTTATCTTCATAATCTTGGAATAATCCATCGCGATATAAAGAGTGCCAATATTTTATTGGGACGCAATTTGGAAGGTGTAATTGGTGACTTTGGCTTGTCTAGAACCAGCAAGCACCAAAATGTTGAGTTCTCCAGGACTAATGTTGCAGGTACGCCCGCTTATATTGATCCCAACTATTTCAGGACAGGTGAGTTGACAAAAGAGTCTGATATATACTCTTTCGGTGTGGTTCTATGGGAAGTGTTGTGTGGGAGGTTAGCAAAGCTTCCTACGACTAGAGATGACCAAGAGTATCTGCTCCACTTGGCTAGACACCACTTTGATAAGAATGAATTAAACTTGATAATTGATCCTCAACTTAGAGAAGAATTTGATAAAAGTTCTTCGAATCCTGGTAATAAAAACTTTGAGGATTCCATAAAGACTTTTGCTGCAATAGCATATGACTGTTTGGATGCTAAAGCTAAACAGTTGACAATGGATGATGTAGTGAAGGAACTGAAGAAAGCATGGACATTTCATGTAAGTCATTACTTATTGTTATCACTTGAATGCCACGATTTGGGATCTATACATCTCTATCTCTCTTGCTTGATTTATACCTGTATTTCTTGATAATCTTTTAGGTAACAGGAGTGGAAATGTTTTCTCTTAACACAATCAATTCTGCCACAAGTGGCTTTAGTGAGGAACATGTTATTGGCAAGGGAACACTTGGCAAGGTATACACCGGGACGCTTTCTGTCTCGATGCAACCTAAAGTTGTTGCTATAAAACGGCTTGAAATGGTGGGTTCATATGAAGAAGGTGGATTTTTTAAAGATGTTGCAATGATGTCTAGTTATATCCATGACAACATCATTCCATTTCACGGGTTCTGTGAAGAAGCGAATGAAATGATCCTGGTTTTTGAACATGCAACCAATAGAAGTCTAGATAAGCATCTGGATAACTCTACTCTAACATGGAGACACCGGCTTAAGATAAGTATTGGTGTTGCACATGGGCTACAATACATCCATAGTTGTGTTCAACCCCGTAAGGCAGTCCATGGAGACATAAAAAGTATGTTGAATGTTAATAACAAATTCGGTAGTATAGTTTGTGTATTAGTTTAGTGGGTCAAAATGTTTGGGCTATAAGTCCAAGCAGGTTATGTAAATAAGGCCCATATGGCTATAGGTTAGAAACGGTTATTGATAGCAATTATTAAGGAACCGTTGTATCTTTTTGTTGAAACGGCACAACTGCTTCTTTTGCAGCATTTCAAAGTGTATATATAGCATAGGACCTGTAAAACGATGTACTCACTTAATCAATATAAAATACACATTGTTTTACACATTCAGTTTCTTGTTTTCGCTCTGTTTGATATCGAGTCCCTGCACACATCAGTTTGTGCATACTCATATTGTTTTCATTATATTGTTCATCCACAAGTAGCATGATTCGCAAACCCAGAAAACTCAACATGGCATCAGAGCCCATGGTTTAAAGATCCTGGAAGAAGAAGAAAAACTAAGAAACCTGTGGAAGAATGTTTGCGAGATCATATTATAGTCAAGGAAGATATCGCGTTGAAGAAGATGAAGACCCGAAAACAGAATATGAAGATGTTACTGTTGGGCAGAAAAAGAAAGAAGGATGTTGCAAGAAGAGACGTTCCAGAAGAGAGATGTCTTACGCATATGGCGGGAATAAGACATGGCAAGAAAACGGTTCATAGGCTTGATAATGGTTACCAAGACACTGCAAGAAGAGAAGCCAAAAGAAGAAGTGGGAAAAGCAGTTAGACTGCAGAAAAGTAGAGACCCACAAGGCTTGCAGGGTGTGGACAGGGTCTACACAGGATGGAGCAGTTAGGGATGGAACACAAGAACAAGTAATGGACATGTTTGGTGTTAGGATGGATCACAATGAAGAAGTTAAGAACAAAGACGATGATCCATGGAACGATAAAAAAAGGCAACACATGAAAGAAAGAACAAGTAAAGGCGATTAGAACTTCAAAAGACAATAATAAAAGAAGAAACAAGACTGCAAGTAGGATGAACAAAGGAACGGAGTAAGAAGACTGTGTTTGTGAGGATTTGTTATTAGGGGGAAGTGTTGAATGTTAATAACAAATTCGGTAGTATAGTTTGTGTATCAGTTTAGTGGGTCAAAATGTTTGGGCTATAAGTCCAAGCAGGTTATGTAAATAAGGCCCATATGGCTATAGGTTAGAAACGGTTATTGATAGCAGTTATTAAGGAACCGTTGTATCTTTTTGTTGAAACGGCACAACTGCTTCTTTTGCAGCGTTTCAAAGTGTATATATAGCATAGGACCTGTAAAACGATGTATTCACTCAATCAATATAAAATACACATTGTTTTACACATACAGTTTCTTGTTTTCGCTCTGTTTGATATCGAGTCCCTGCACACATCAGTTTGTGCATACTCATATTGTTTTCATTATATTGTTCATCCACAAGTAGCATGATTCGCAAACCCAGAAAACTCAACAAAGTAGCCACATTCTACTCGATGATTTTTGGAATGCCACTATATCTGATCTTATCATATCAAAATGTGAAGGCACATTAGGTTATCGTGATCCAGAATACCTGAAGACAGGTGTGCTGACTAAGGAATCAGATGTCTATGCCTTTGGTGTGGTTTTATTCGAATTGTTATCAGGCAGACCAGCAATTGAAGACAGGAAAGTGGAAGCAGTAATCTTCCATGGTATTAAGGAAAAAGCAGATCCAAGTTCCATAGATATTTTTTCAGCAATCGCTTACCAATGCTTGCAGCAAAACAAAGAAAAACGACCAACGATGGTCCGGGTTATAAAAGAACTTCAGAAAGCCTTCAATTCTCATGTAGGTTTGAGATATGAAGGGAGCAAATAATGCGACCATATGTTTCGTGATTGTAGAAACTAAACCTGTAGATTTAGAATGCCAATTTTCATATTGTTTTAATACTTTTTCATGCATGTTTCACTTGCACACAGGATGAGTGGGAGTGGGAGCAGAAACTTCCTAGAGATTACAAGATTATACTCCAGATGTCAAAACATCCAGTGCCTTTTTCAACAACAAAAAAGGATCTACATTGCCTCCTTTCTTCAGGAATTCTTCTTTCCAAGGTAAATGTGGTAATTTAAGTACAACATAATTCAAATGAAGTACGATTTCTAAATATTGGTAATCTAAATATTGTTAATGATTTGTAGGTAACAAGAGTGGAAATGTTTTCTCTTAACATAATCGAATCTGCCACGAATGGCTTTAGTAAGGAACATGTTATTGGCAAGGGAACACTTGGCAAGGTATACAAAGGGACGCTTTCTATCTCGATGCAACCTGAAGTTGATGTTGCTATAAAACGGCTTAAAATGGTGGGTTTATATGAAGAAGGTGGATTTTTTAAGGATGTTGCAATGATGTCTAGTTATATCCATGACAACATCATTCCATTTCACGGGTTCTGTGAAGAAGCGAATGAAATGATCCTGGTTTTTGAACATGCAACCAATAGAAGTCTAGATAAGCATCTGGATAACTCTACTCTAACATGGAGACACCGGCTTAAGATAAGTATTGGTGTTGCACATGGGCTACAATACATCCATAGCTGTGTTCAACCCCGTAAGGCAGTCCATGGAGACATAAAAAGTAGCCACATTCTACTCGATGATGTTTGGAATGCCACTATATCTGATCTTATCATATCAAAATGTGAAGGCACATTAAGTTATCGTGATCCAGAATACCTGAAGACAGGTGTGCTGACTAAGGAATCAGATGTCTATGCCTTTGGTGTGGTTTTGTTCGAATTGTTATCAGGCAAACTAGCAATCAAATATGCGGAGAGTGATCGGCAGCTTAAAATGCTTCATCCTGAAACTAGTGAGGAGAGGAAAGATAAAGATGAGAAAGTGATGTTTCTTGCCCAGTTGGCTGCACGTTGCTTCGAAGACAGGAAACTGGAAGCAATAATCTTCCATGGTATTAAGGAACAAGCTGATCCAAATTCCATAGCAATATTCTCCACAATTGCATACCAATGCTTGCAGGAAAACAAAAAAAAAAAAAAACGACCAACAATGGCTCGGGTTATAAAAGAACTTCAGAAGGCCTTCAATTCTCATGTAAGTTTGTGATATGAAGGGAGGAAATAATGCACCCATATTTCGTGATCGTAGAAACTAAACCTGTAGATTTAGAATGCCAATTTGCATTTAGTTTTAATATTCATGTTTCACTTTGTACCCAGGATGAGTGGGGGTGGGAGCAAAAATACAACACAACAACAACAACAACGACAACAACAACAACAACAACAACAACAACAACATCATCATCAACAACGTACCCAATCCCATTGGGGCAGGGTATGCGGGAGGTAGAATGTAGACAGATCCAACCCCTACCGCAGGATAAACCCGGGAGTAAGGAGACTGCTTCAAGGAATAACTCCGGCAAGCTTTCCACGGAAAATGTGGTAACTTAAAATGCTTCATCCGTATTCTGTTTTTAACAGCTAAACGCATATCCTAGCATCTACATTGGACGCATATATCAGTATATAGTAAAAACATAAATTGGTTTTATGTTATTATGTATCCTGGCTTCTCCAAATCAACTATTATTCTCTCATTTGTTTCCTAACTTTATTGTAACAGTGGTTCTCAATAAGCATGAATGGATTGAAATGCGAAATGGTACCAGCAACAAAATTTTCGTATGGAAATGCTTCTTGCCTAAAGTGGGCTTCTATACAGAAATCAAGGTTCTCTTCTGCTTTTCTTATTTGTTTAAATCAAGTTATTTGAATAATAAAATTTATCCTCTGCTTGGACTAAATTTTTTCATGCATTTGCTAACCTACGCGCGCATGATTTGAGGCCCATAAGAACTTGGGGAGTGTTAATCACCATGAATTGTAGGAGAGCATGATTTAAGTGGCAACGTCACTGAAAACTGATCCAAAGCTATAAATATTAAAACTTGAAGTTTTACCCAAGTGATTGAATTTTATGGTATTTTGTCAAAACCCATCTCTTACTGACGTATGGCTAACTTAACCGTATGGACTTCAACTTTTTTTAACATACATCGTGGTTTCACATGAGAAAAACAAAAATGTACTCTAGTGAAAATGCATGTCAGTTACCCACTCATGGCTATTTCTTTTGCCTTGTCCCCAAGGAAAACGTGAATCGTTATCATAAATTAAATTTTGTTAGTCATACTCATGAGTATTAAAATTTCTTCGGTTTTAACATATCTGCAGGTTCCCGAAGGTTGCCAAGATATTAGACGTTTTAAATCTCAATATCCAAATAAAGATAAGACCTCAGTTTTTAACTTTAGAAAAAACTTATGGAGCTTACCTTGTGTTCACGTTTTGTTATCCAAGAAAGATTTCCAGCATGCCCTTATACATCAATCTAAAATACAAGAAGGAGGGTGAAACATTAAATACATATTTCGCACAGTGGAAAACTAAAAACAAGTGGCTGATGGTTGAGTTGTTCAGATTTGTTAATAAGGACCAGACTACTGATTTCGAGGTTCTGTTAGAGAGTTTTTCTCGTTATTATTGTGGCAGCTTGGCCATCTTTGTTGAAGGCATTGAGTTTCGGCCTGTTACAGTAAGTTGCTATCATGCATCATTCAGTATATGAATGTGAGGAAAATATAAACAAGTTAAAGAAATGATATAACATAGTCATCCATTTTCTTACAGGTGGATGCTTTAGTGAATAAGGAAATAAAGGATGAAAAAGACGTGCAAGGAGTCTACAAATCGGAGTCGGATATGCACTTAGGGGAAAAATCAGGCAATGATTATCATGAAGTAATCAACATGTCCCAAAGCAATCCTGTAAATACATCTGAAGAGGGGCTTAATGACCTTCTATCCAAGGGAATTCTTATAGACCAGGGTGAAAAGGTTTTGAGTTCTTCTTTCATTGAAAGCCTTTCCACACGTTTCTTACTCCTACTGCAACTCTAATACTATGAAATAACTTTTCCTCTGATAATAGTTGTTTTCGGTTAGCAAAGTGAGCATGAAGAAATGTTATATGCTATCTGCAAAATCAGTCATTTATTCATCTCCAAATGTGAAGTGTAGCATCAGGGTACCCCGGTCCCAATCCAGGTTTGCACTTGTAACTAACTAATTTCACTGTAATTTCTTGTTCAAAATCTGAAGTCTAGAAGAGAAACGTAATATAAATAATTTCACAAGCGATGTACTTAATTACATGATGCAAAACATGCAGGTGCAGATTTGCAGAGGTAGTTGAGATTCTATCTCACTACGAGTTCCATATCAAATGCAGCATTGAAAGGGATTTGCTGTCACCAAATACAAACTATGGTTGTTTCCTCGTGTTTCAAATTTCAGAGGAATGCCGTGGACTCAAGGGTCCAGTGAAGGGACGGAATCTACTCCCCCATAAAAATAAGGAAACCAATATCATTTCTTTTAGGACCCCAAGCCAGGTGAACTTACAGTACTTTAAGTGGATTCCAGCAGAGAGGGGAGATGGATGGATGGAGGTTATAGTGTGGGAAATTCACAGTGAGAACGAGCAAATTGCCGAGCATATTCCTATGGATATGAAATTAACAAATTTTGAAGGAAGTATGTCTGGTCTAATTGTATGTGGTATCGAGTTTCGACCAATATAGCGATTCAAATGGGCTCTTTCACAGGAAGCTATCGACAATCCGCATAACTTTTATGTTGTCATCCAACTAGACAATAAGCCTATAAATGTATGGTATGTCTGTTTTCAACAATGTCATGATTTTAGTACATATGTTGTTCTTGTTATGCTGAACTAGCTTGTTTATTTGCTTGATCCCAAATGGCCTCCGAGGGGAACTTATTATCTGGTTAGTGCATGTTGTTGACCATTGTCTAGCTTGTTTGGTTTGATTGGCCTTGCAAGTTGTTTGGGAAGTGAATGTTCGGATTTTCCAGGTTCCATAGTTCCAGGATCGAATTAAACACAAGATTAACAAGAATTGATTTGAATGATTATCACAACATAATAACGATTATGTTGTATAGAATTGAATTAACAACTTGTGTTGATTGATCATGTTGAATGATTACAACTGATGACCATAGATTGTAGATTACATAACATAACCTATTTATACTACATGAATCGGTGTCTTCACAAAGAGACATACCGATTCCTAAAAACTAAGCGACACAGCTTTTTCTAAACGTTATATTTTTCCTAATGACCCAGCCCATACAATGTTCGGTTATATACCAAAACTTACAAGTATACATAATATATATAAACTTAACTACCCTTAACATTGATTCTATAATATTAATGGTCCAACATTCACTCCCTAATGTTTTAGAATCTTTTTCAGCAAGTTTTATGTGATGATCACGAAATCATCACTCTTCGATGTGCTCGCCCCATCTTCTTGATCGGCCCCTTGATAACCATCTGTATCATTATTGTTTGCCTTCTAAGGTTATACCAAAACGAGTTTAATTTCCTTGAAAAATCTCACCGCCTTCATTTGTGTTTTCTCTTACAACTCCTAGCCCGTTACTCAACCCACCACACTCTTGTGGGATCCTTTTCTTGGCATGATCACAGCCAAACTTCAACCGTCTTGGTTTTAACAGGTTCTTTATTAAACCCTGGCCTAAAAGTTGTATTATAGTAACACTCGACCATATCAATGGTTCGTTTGTAATAATTTTTCAAGTCTTCCTCATGTGTTTCGGTTCTCCTTCTGGGTTGAGTGGCTCCGATTAGGGTTCTTCCCCTAATCCTAATTGAGCGTCGGTGATAGTGGTTCCGGCGAAGCTTGTCTTCTCCGGTGATATGGGTGTGTGTTTTGCACTTTTCCCTCTTCTGGTTCTTTTTCTGGATTGAGAGCTCCGATTATCGTTCTTCCCCTAATCCTTTGATCTTCTTGATAAAAACTTGAATCACGACTTGTAATCCTGCAACCCGCTCTGATACCATGTTCGAATTTCACATGTTCATTATGTTCCAGGATCGTTAAACATAAAAGAGTAACAACAATTTATTCGAATGATTATCACAACATAATAAAGATTATGTTGTATGTGATACACAGATTTATCACCAATCATGTTCGGAATTCACAGATTCCATAGTTCGAGGATCGAATTAAACACAAGATTAACAAGAATTGATTTGAATGATTATCACAACATAATAGTGATTATGTTGTATAGAATTGAATTAACTTGTATTGATTGATCACGTTGAATGATTACAACTGATGACTATAGATTGTAGATTACAGAACATAACCTATTTATACTACATGAATCGGTGTCTTCACAAAGAGACATACCGATTCCTAAAAAGTAAGCGATACAGCTTTTTCTAAATGTTATATTGTTTTCCTAATGACTCAGCCCATACAATGTTCGGTTATATACCGAAACTTACAAGTATACATAATATATATACACTTAACTACCCTTAACATCGATTCTATAATATTAATGGTCCTGAAGGGGTGTTTCTGGGTCAAACAAAGTGACGTAGGAACCTTTTTTGGGTAAAGGGTTTATACCCGGTGAATATATTAAAAAATGATTAGAGTTCATGTACATGGAAGAGTGGTCATATCCACCCTCCAAAATAAAAGACAATGTGATTTGAACAAACTCAAACCACAACAACCATAACCAAACAAACTAATAGTCGCATGAAATGAAAAAACATAGCTAGCACTCTACGACCATTAGCACACATAACATAGAAACATCAGCTTCCATCCATTTGAATGTTAGCTATCCTCCAAGTACTTCTCATTTTATAGACCCGGGCTTTCTTCTTGAACCGAATGGAAGCAAGTTTTAATCTTACCATATCAACAGTAACCTTAGAGATATGTTCGGGATTCCTTTCGCCTTTCCATGCACACGATTGTTCCTCTCTTGCCCTATGAAATAAGCAACCGCAGCCAAGATAAGACGAATCACAATTGTATCCACATTATTACGTTTGGAAATGGGCAGTAGCCAAACCATAATATTAGTCCATTTATCAGAAGCAAAGACAATTTCAGCCACTTGCAAAACACGAACCAAACCTGGGAAGAATATGAACATTCAAAAAACAGGTTATCATGTGAATCGGGTTGCGTCTTGCATAGAGAACAACGAATAAGGTTTAAGTCGACATCATTGCCTAAATCCCATTGCCTCATTCTATCATGTGTCTTGAGCCGCTTCCTCATTACAAGCCATAGATGAGTAGCATGTCATGGTATTATATGACGAGACCAAACCAAATGGTACCAGCCAACCTCATTCCCTCTAGGACGTACTGAGTTCCAAGCATTTATATTACATCTATATTACAAAATGACTAATCCTTATATGTTCACTATGTTGGAATCACTCCTAAACAGTATTTCAAGTATTTATATTTCATATGTAATAGATAGCTTATTATGGCCTTTATGTTTGTTTAAGGCCTAGCTTATGTAGAAGGCCCATAAGCTAAGGCCCATGCCCAATAAGGAATAGGGAAGGAGAGGGAGTGTTGCCCTAGCTCCTTGCCTATAAATACATTGTAATAACCCTCACTTGAGGGTTGGTTGTTCAAGTCATTTCCTTTCATATGCCTCCTACGCATAACCGGTTATATACTATCGTATGTGTGTGTGTTTGGTTCTTGTTCAATCGCCTCATCTCTTTCTATATTACTTGTGTTTGTAAAACTGGTGACCCAACAGTGGTATCAATCGCCAAATAGTTGGGTGAATCGTGTTTGTTTTTGAAGTGGGTTTCGGTCCTACGCCTAAAACACACGTTTGATACTTGGTTACGCTTAAAAACTCGTTTTTTACACTTTTGAATCCAAGATTCTTGTACTTTCAACGTTTTAGGGTGTTAAAATACTTGTTTTTGGCAAAAAGTTTCAAACTTTATGCATGGATCGTTGTTTTTCATCTAGTTTTTGAACGAGGGTTTCATCCTACTCGTAACTGTTTTAGTGGTTTTAGTTCATCAAGTTTCACACTTTTGTGTATTTTGGTGTTATTGAAGCTATTTTATCACACAAAAACTGGTTTAGAAACACTTTTGGACAGAATCAAAATTTTGAGCATTTCTACGCGTAGCAAAACCCTCTTTCTACGCGTAAGTGCTTCCTTGGTTTGATCTTCATTTTCGTGGTTTATTCCGTGTTTTCTTACTTGGATAAGTCTGAAAATACGTCGACTTTGGATATCTTTTGCACTGTGATAGTGTAAAAGATCATTTGGGCAAAAACCCTAAAATTACGCATAAGCATAAGCTTACGCGTAGAAATCCTACGCATAAGATTCACCTTACGCGTAAACTTAGTTCTACGCATAAGGAAATCCTACGCCTAACTTTTGTCTACGCATAACTTTAGTGTTCTTTCCTACTTACGCGTAAGCTAAATCCTACGTGTAACTCCTAATTGTTACGCGTAACTTTGGTGTTTTTACGCTTAAGTGCTACTTGGTTCTTGTCATTTCTACGCCTAAGGATACTTCCTCAACAAAGGTTCATTCGACTAAAAAGATCCATTTTTACCAACACAAGTTTACAAAATGTCTCAACCACCATACTCTAACTATTTCCCCTACACTTATCCTCAACAACAACAACAACAACAACAACAATTAAGTCCTCAACATCAACAATGGAATCAACAACAAGCAATTTATCAACAACAATTTAATCAACTACATACCCCACAACTTGCTGCAATTCCACAACCCCAAATGGTTCAACCACCACCAAGTCTTCAAGTTCAACCTTACACAAACTTCTTTAATCAACATCCATCCAGTAGTACTATGAAGGAACCAAAATGGTTTGGCAAGATGTGTGAAGCCTTGAGTAGCCAACAATCAATTCATGAAGCTGGCTCACTTGATAGACCTCCAATGCTCACTCCAGGAAACTACGATCAATGGGTGATAAGGTTCTTTAGATTTTGTGATCTGAAGAAGCCACATGGCAAGTTCTTAAAGAAGGTTATCTTGGAAGGTCCTTTTCAGATGCCTACTGTCATTGTACCTGGAGATCCAGAAGCTAATCCACCAAGAGATGAACAAACCAACATTGCTACTGTTGCAGACTTGAATCCTCAAGAACTTCTACACTATGAAGCTGATGAGCTTGCAATGGAATATATCCTCTTAGGATTACCAAACCCAATTCTTCGCAGTGTTGATGCTCAAAAGACTGCAAAAGCGATGTGGGACCATATTCGTCTTCTTATGGAAGGATCTGTACTCAATCAGGAGGATTTAGAATCCAAAATTTACTTGGCTTATGAACACTTCATGATTGAACCTGGAGAGACACTAGAGTCTTATCATCATCGATTTTCAGACATCATCAATGATTTGGATAAACACAACATCATTATGCCAAGAATTGCCGTTAATACTAAGTTCCTGAGTAGTCTTGGTCCAGAATGGGAGAAGTATGTCATCTTTCTCCGTCAAGCAAAGAACATGGATCATTCTACATATGGATTGTTGTACGATTACTTGAAGCCTCATGAAAAGGAAGTTGATATGCTTAGGATTCTCCGTGCTCAAAATGCTCCACCTTCACATCCGGAAAATCAACAACTTGCTTTGTATGCTCAAAACAGTTATCCTCCTCAACAAGCAACTCAACCAACTGCTACAATCACAACAAATGCTCCTTCACAGCAACAACCACAACAACCTCAACAAAATCAATTGGTTCCATACAACAACAACAATGCTTAAGCACTTGTCAGTGAAGCTAATGAGGAAATCAATCCATTCGAAGCATTGCAACAAGGATTTGTTATGATTGCTGATGCTTTTGGCCGTTGCTTTTGGCCGTTATACCAACAAATCCAACAATCGCATTCGTTCCTCATCAAACACAAGGAATCAAGCTGTTGTGAACAATGGACGAGTTGAAGTTCAGAATCGAGGTTATGGTCGTCAGATGGGCGGTGGTCAAGGGTTTAATGTTGTGGGTAGGAATAACAACAGAGCCCAAGTGGTGGAACAGGGAAATGCTTAAAATGGGTTGAATGGTCTTCGATGCTACAACTGCAATGAGAAGGGACACCTGGCTAATGCATGCCCAAAGCCGAGGACTAAGGGCAGTGCTTACTTCAAAGAGGCTCTTCTTTTGGCTCTTAAGGATGAAGCTGGTGGAACTCTCACAGACAAAGAACAGAGTTTTATGGCAGATGCAGACTCAGATGATGATATGGAGGACTTGCAGGCCAATGCAGCTATTATGTTGATGGCTAATATGCAAGAGCTACACATGAGTGAAACAGGCCCAGTGTATGACACTGATGGCTTGTCTCAGGTACCCGAACAAACCATATTCATCTCTAATATAATATCCCCGCCAACATCTGAATCTGGCAAGACTCAGAATGTTCAAAATGAGTCATCCACATCTCATTCCGACGATTTTCAATTAGACCCCGTAGTTACATTTGACGATCAAGATGACCTTTTGGTTTCCTTTGATAATCAAATTGACTCCGTGGTTATACTTGAGGATATAAATAATGATCATGTTGTGACTCACGTTGAACAAACCGAATTTTTGCCTCATCCAGATTTTGCTCGTTTATTACAAGACCAACAAACCAAAGTGGATAAATGTCATGCGATAAATCAGGACTTAAAACGAAAAAATGCACTGTTAACCAAGGATTTTGAATGTTTAAACATGCAACTCAATTTTTTCAAAGCTCAAGAAAAACGTGAAAAAAGTTTTGAAGCCGCTTTTACTAAGTCTCATCAAAATGAAAAATATTTAGAGAGACAGATGCGTGATCTAGCCGCTTCGAGGAATGCTTTGTTGTCTGAAATAGAACTACTGAAACATGATCATAAAAAGCAAATTAACGCTCTCACCTTGGAAAATCAAAAAACTAAGGATGAGTTGTTAACTTGTCAACAAAAGTATTCTGCATACAAAAAGCATTCAACGAATCGAATAGATGACCTTCTGGAAGAAATTGTTGGTTTGCAACGCAAGCTTAAGGAGTTTACAACTATTGTTTATAAACATGGTGAGTCAGTAACAGCTATTGAAAAGTTTACATTAAAACCCAATCCAAATGGATATGAACCAAATATTGCTGATTACAAACCTAAGCTTTCCTCCAAAACATTCAAACCAAATCCGAAAGTTTCCAGTGCAGAATATAAGATTAATGATTCTATTATGACTGTTGTTGAATATCATCGTGAAGAGGAATTAGATGCTGAAGACGAGAGTCGATCAAAATTAGAAAAAGTTGTTTATAACAAACCTTTTACTTATTCACAAGCGGTCACTTGCGTCCAACCAAAGGATTCTTCTAACACACCAAGGGTTATCATTAAAACACCCGAGTCTTCTAATGTTAATCCCAAACCAGATTATGCACAAACTTATGGTCCTTTACCTTCCATCAGTGAAGTAAATTCAAAACCTGAAAATCGCAAAATTCTTAGATATTTTGACATTTTCATGGCTGACCTAAAAACTTTGCAACATGAGATAGAATATCATTCTGAAATCAAAGTTCAACATTTTCAATCGCCTCTGGCGCGAGAACAAAGAGACATTTTTCAGAAAAATCTTTTACCTAATGTTAAAAATTTGAAAAGTTGTGCATTGTCTTGGGAAAAGGAATTTCATAAGGAACTTGGAGTGATGAAAGTCGTTTTCGAGAAAACAGAAACATATATTTCAAATACTAAACGCAAAAAGAAAATGTTGAGAAAAGATGTTGATCGACTCTTGGAAGACGTCATCTGTGCTGATATCCATAATACTGTGTTGCTTGATTCTTTGTCACATGCATCTGATTATATCTCTGCTGATATTGTTGATAATGTTGTTAATGCTGAGAATTCTGATAATGTGCTTCAGATCGAGTCTTTAAAAGTTGAAAATGAACGATTGTCAAACAAACTTTCCAACACAATACGTCGTCTGAATTGGTGTCAAAAAGATATTCATATTCAACAACTTGCTTTTCAAACCAAAATCCCCTAGTTGCGTTCAAACAATTCTAAATCTGAGCAACTGGATGATCAAAATGTGTCTGTTAAGAGTTTAATCTCAAAATATGAACAAGAACTTTCAAACGTTAAAAAGGAAAATGGTGTCATATCTGATTTACTCAAACAGACTTGTGATGAAGCATCAAATGAACTTGATCACTATCTTGCACACACTAAAGAAGTCATGTACTTTGCTGGAAGTCTTCGTTCTAAAAATCAAGATCTGATTCACACTATCTTTAAGTTGAGAGAAATGTTAGGAAAGTATGAACAACTTCCGCCTACCATTATTAAGAGATTAGCACCAGTAACACTTAGTAATCGTGCACCTAGAATCACTAATGCCAAATCTCAAGTTGCTAACATGCCTCCTTCTACTGAAACAGGACTAGTTGCCTCTTTTCCAAACGTCCGCACTTCACAGCCTAGGAGCACTACAACAAAGAATAGGAAGTTGCGACCTAAGAAAAGACAAATAAAGAATGCTGAAGTAGAAGAACACCATAGGACTATGAATAAGACTCACGTTGCTTCCACTAAAGATATTGCGTCTGGCAAATGTAATAGAAATAGTGCTGTAACGAATGCTAAACCTTTAAGTACTTTTGATATTCAGTCTGATGCACCTTGTGTTATTTGTCGCAAAAGTATGAATTCTGATTGTCATGACAAATGTGTTGCTAAAGCTATCATCTCTCGTTTAAGGGATCCTAAGACTCGGAATACCTCTAGGCCCACTAATCAGTCTAAGTTTGTGCTTGGTAGACCGCCCTCTTTAGATTCTAAGAAACGTATGGTTGTCCCTGTAGCTCCAGTTTTACCTCCAAAGAATGTAGTACCACCTAGTGCATTCACTATGACTAAAGCAAAGAGTAGTTATAGATGGCAGAAATGGATACATAATACACTAGGATTTAAATGGATGCCTAAAATTGTTAAAGTGTGTATGTCTCTTACAACTGCTCAGGAACCCTCTAACATTTCGGGCTCCACATCTACTTCTATTCCATCTGTGTCGTCTGTGTGTAATGCAGGTGATACAGATCATTCTCTGGATTGTTGATAGCGGATGTTCCCGACACATGACAGGCAACCTTAAACTGTTATCAAACTTTATTGCAAAGTTCATTGGCACTGTCAGATTCGGGAATGATCACTTCGCAGCTATCATGGGCTACGGAGATTATATTAATGGGAACATCGAAATAAGTAGGGTTTATTATGTGGAAGGCCTCGGTCACAATCTGTTTTCAGTAGGTCAATTTTGTGATGGAGATCTGGAGGTTGCATTCAGGGAGAAAACTTGTTTCATTCGTGATCTACAAGGAAATGATCTTATGTCTGGCTCGCGTAATTCTAGTCTTTACACAATATCTATGCAAGACATGGTTGCTTCATCTCCCATCTGCTTACTTTCAAAGGCAACATCAACTAAATCCTGGCTATGGCACCGTCGTCTCTCACATTTAAACTTTCAAACCATCACCAACCTTGCTCGACATAAACTAGTTGAAGGACTCCCACGATTCCGATATTCAAAAGATCACCTATGTTCAGCATGTGAACAAGGGAAAAGCACTCGTGCTCATTTTCCTTCAAAGGTGGAACACAGCTCTCAGCATATGCTTCATCTTCTTCACATGGATTTGTGTGGCCCGATGCGCGTGCAAACGATTAACGGTAAACGCTACATCTTGGTAATTGTTGATGACTACTCACGCTGGACTTGGGTCTACTTTCTTCGAAGCAAAGACCAAGCTCCACAGATGATCATCACCTTTCTCACAAAAATACAGGTTCAGCTCCGAAACACCATCCGCATAATCAGAACAGACAAAGGAACTGAATTTGTTAATCAAACTCTTTGTGAATTTTATGAGAAAGTGGGAATAGAGCATCAAACATCGATTGCACGGACACCTGAACAAAACGGAGTTGTTGAAAGACGAAACCGAACGTTAGTAGAAGCTGCAAGAACAATGTTAATCAATGCAAAACTCCCAGATTACTTGTGGGCAGAAGCCGTATCTACTGCATGCTATACTCAAAACCGATCTATGATTACCAAACGCCACAACAAAATACCTTTCGAGCTTGTCCACAACAGAAAACCGAATCTAAAACACTTTCATGTATTTGGATCTCTTTGTTATCCGAATAATGATCGTGATGACTTTGGAAAGCTCAAAGCCAAAGCTGACATTGGAGTCTTTATTGGATATTGTGATAATTCTAAAGGTTTCCGGATATGGAATCGTCGGACAAAGCAACTGATGGAAACGATTCATGCTCATTTCGATGAACTCACGGAGATGGCTTCTGAGTATAACAGCTTAGAACCCTGTCACAACCATTTAAACTTCCCCCAAACCCCATCATCAGCTGAACAAAGCCCCCAGCTTACTCGTCAACAAATGGAAAGGTTATTTGCTCCGCTGTTCAGTGACGATATTGATGATCGTGCTCCAGGTGTATCCGCTGTTTCCGCTGCACAACCTGATAACAATCTTATACCTGATACACCTGCTACAACAACTACTGTTGAAGAAGCACCACCAGTTGACTCCACCACAACAGTTGAACAAACTGCTTCCAACAATGATGAACCGGCTGATGATATTCTGAATGAAGTACCCCCACCTGCAGATTTTGATCCAAATGCGTTCTTTAACCCGTTTGCTAATGAGACTGCTGCACCTGATGTCGCGGAATCTTCAACAAGCCATTTGAATCCTCAGAATCTGCACAATGTATACCAACATCAACCCTCCACACATAGATGGACAAAAGATCATCCTCTGGAAAATATTATTGGCAACCCGAACCAACCGGTCGTTACAAGACAACGTCTTCACACAGATGGTGAACATTGCATTTATGCACTCACTGTCTGCCAATCTGAGCCTAAAAACATTAAAGACGCAATGACAAAAGACAACTGGATTGAATCCATGCAGGAAGAACTCAACCAATTCAAACGTCTTGAAGTATGGGAACTGGTTGAAAGACCAACAGGGGTCTACGTCATTGGTCTCAAATGGATTTGGAAAAACAAATTGGATGCTGAAGGGAATGTTATCCGAAACAAGTCACGTCTAGTTGCTAAGGGTTATCGTCAGGAAGAGGGTATAGACTTTGAAGAATCTTTTGCTCCGGTTGCTCGTCTTGAGGCTGTTCGGATATTTCTCGCATTCGCGGCTCATATGAATATGACAGTCTATCAGATGGATTTCAAAATGGCGTTTCTCAATGGACAACTTAAAGAAACGGTTTATGTCAGCCAACCAGATGGATTCGTTGATCCTGAGTTCCCGAACCATGTCTACAAACTGAACAAAGCTCTGTATGGTCTCAAACAAGCTCCTCGGGCATGGTACGATAAGCTATCATCTTTCCTCATTGCCAATAATTTCACCAAAGGTTCGGTTGACCCAACACTTTTTATACAATATCACGGGGCACATATTTTAATTGTTCAAATTTACGTGGATGACATCATTTTTGGGTCTACACATAAAAAGTACTCAACCGCTTTTGCAAAACTAATGAAAAACAATTTTGAAATGTCCATGATGGGTGAACTTACATTCTTTCTAGGACTGCAAGTTCATCAATCACCCCGTGGTATTTTCTTGAGTCAGTCCAAATATGCCCTTGAATTGCTAAACAAATTTGGAATGAAAACCTGTGATACTTATGCCACACCAATGACTCATACCAAGAAGCTTGACGCTGATTTACATGGGAAATTAGTGGACCCTACAAAATACCGCAGTATTATTGGGTCTCTCATGTATCTAACAGCTAGCAGACCTGATATTGTCTTTGCCGTTTATCTATACTCCCGTTTATCTATGAGGCTAAAAGAATCCTCCGATACATCAAGGGAACCATTAACTTGGGGATCTGGTATCCGAAGGATTCTGGTTTTGAACTAATAGCTTTTTCATATGCTGATCACGCAGGTTGCTTAGATTCTCGAAAAAGTACTTCATGAGCACTACAATTTCTTGGTGACAAACTGGTGTCTTGGCAATCAAAGAAGCAGGACTGTACATCGCTGTCATCAACCGAATCAGAATATGTAGCCATGTCCGCGTGTTGTGCTCAAGTCATCTGGATGAGAACACAACTCAAAGACTATGGCTACACATTTGACAGAATCCCGATGTACTGCGACAATCGGAGTGCCATTGCGATCTCGTGCAACTCAGTTCAGCACTCGAAATCAAAGCACATCGATCTTCGCTATCATTTCATCAAGGATCACGTGGAACAGGGTACTGTTGAATTATACTTCGTGGGTACTGAATACCAATTGGCATATCTTCTCACCAAAGCCTTGCCTCCAGCTAGGTTTAATGAGTTGGTCCACCGGATTGGTATGAGGTGTTTGACTCAAGAGGAATTGGATGACCTCCTAAAACTGTCTTAAAAACCTGTCAAACACCAAAATCTCTTTTGTTAATAATTTTTCAAAAACAAAATACAAAAATATAAAACCTGATAAAACAACAAAAATATTCTTCTAATCTATTTTTCTTTCAACATGGCAAGTACATTTCTTCCGTCAACACTTTAATCTCTCAAAATTCAGTATTTTTTCCGATCAAGTGTTGAGGGGGAGAAAATAATCTCTTAACTGTTTCAAATCATCTGTGTACTTGCATGTTATCTTATCTCGGTTGTTTCTTTTATCAATGGTGGTAAATTTTCTGTTCACTGACACTCCTCGGACTAAATTTATAACCTTTCATTATTTTCTCAAGTCGAGGGGAAGTGTCGTCAAGTTTCTTTCTTAAAAACCTTTGTTTGGTAACCAAAATGGAAGTTAAAAGGCTTTGTTTGAAAAAGGAAAAGGTGGAGGGACCAAAACTGTCAAAATGTTAAAGTTATTTTAATATAACCATTTTCCACCTAACATTTCCCTCACATTTATTACTTATAACCCAAAAGATCCTACGCCTAATATTCGTTTAACAAATCCGTGCTTTCGATCATCAATTTGTAAGTGTTTATACATTCTTTGCAACAATCTAAACATAGGTTTTGAATCATTTTTCAAACTAACGGTTAGATTTTCGCCTAGAAAGGATTTTGTGTTCTACGCGTAAAGTATGAACACATGATCAATATTGGGTGTTTGTGGTTAAAGGAATAGTGTCAAAACGTTTTTTAAACATCAATGATAACATTTTAATCATCAAAACTCGCCCAGAATCACGAATCAAATGATTTTGAAAATTAGGGTTTATATGTCGAATTGGGTGTTTTCAAATGTGAAGGGTTCTGGTCTAAAAGATTGCTTTGTGAGGTTAATGTCATGTTGAATTGATAATATCCAGGCCTTATAACAACCCAGAAACACTAATTGATTAAGAATTGGAATTTAGGGTTTAATGTTCTTGAGTTTGGGTACTTTTGATTCACTGCATTTTAGATGTTAAAACTTGGTCATTATACTCACACAACACCTTAGAACTACCAGAAAAATTTTGGTGCAATTTCCATGGCTAGAAATGATACGCGTAAATCTTAACCCTTAGGGTTTTGACCTACGCGTATGACTTTCTACGCGTAACTGTCTTATGAATGTTCATGCCATAACTTGTTGATAAAATGATGTTTTGTGTTAATTTTGATGATTTGATGAACTTATTTCAGGCTTTGCTACGCTTAATATTCAGAAATCAAGGTCATTTGCAACTCTACGCATAAGGATTACCCTACGCGTAGTCAAGTTATGCGTAAGAATAATCCTACGCATAACTATTACGCGTAAGGTTCTACAATGGGACTACGCGTATCCTGTGAAGGATATGCTTAAACAGTGACCTCTACGCATAAGGTCTACTCTTACGAGTAAGCCTTTCGCGTAAGGTTTATATACGCCTACGCGTAAGCTCTACGCATAAGGTCCCCTGTTCCTACGCGTAACATTTCTTACGCGTAAGATTAGGATCCTACGCATAAGCTTTCAACTACGCGTATAATACTCCTGCTTACGCATAACTTTGTCAATTCTACACTTAAGCCTTGATTGACCTTCATTATGAATTGTTACGTGTACAAACTTGTTAATAAACTAATCATATCATCACGAATCCAATAATGTCACTAATAAACTTAAACGTTTGATATGCTGTGAACTATAAGTGATAACATAAACTTTAAAACTTAAAGTTAACTAACTCACGAAACATTTCACGACGTCATTAGACTATTGGACAAACAAGTGATTTAGGACTCGTAACAATCATTAACACTATACATTCAATAACTAGACAATATAACCTTCTATTGACTAACATTATGTCTTTCGATATGTTGGTTCTTTTGGCTAATGTTATTTCAGATCACGACATGGCTGAACAAATGAATGTGGATGCACCAGACGTTCTTACAAATGCTGATATCTTTCCAGAGGGTTATCCGAGAAAGCTTGGAAAGAACAACCTTAGGGTTGACTTTGACACTCTCACTTGCTCAGAATCTTCTTGTCTCATTGCAGTGGATATTCTCAGGATTCATCCCTACCAGAACATGCTCTCTCACTCTGCCACAGTTCCAGAGGTCTACATTCAACAATTCTGGTATTCCATGCAAAGGATCACTGGTCAAAATGCTGTGAATGTGACTCTTAATCACAAACAAGTCACTATCACCCCTGATGATTTACGGACTGTTCTCATCATTCCAGACATCGCCCCAACCGACTTCTTCGCTACCCCTACTGAAGAGACAGTCTTGCAATTCTTGATAGATATTGGTTATGATGAAGCTTCAGGAATCATTACTAAGCACTCTCACGTGGAGCTGAAGAATATTCCTCAACCATGGAGAACACTCTACATGATCATCACCAAATCAGTCTCTGGTCGTGACAGTGGCTATGAGCACCCCAAGCTCATGGAACTGCAAATTTTCTGGTCGTTGATCAACAAGAAGGACATTATAATTGAAGCATTGCTATAGGAGGACATGATGCTATTTCATAAGAAACTTGGCTCCAAAATTCCCTATGTCAGATACACCAAACTGTTGATCCAGAGAGCTCTTGAACTTCATCCTGATATCCCCAAGAGACTCAATGACCCAGATAATCATGCCATATTGACTGAACCCATACTATCTGTCAGAATCAAAGAATCGTCTACGAAGAAACAGGGAGCTGTGTTGCCCGATCACCTTCTTACAAAGGAAATCAAAAAACTGGAAACGTACAAAAGGTATCGGGTAGCCGTAAGAGAAGGAAAAGTTGGCCATCTCGATGAGAAGGCTTCTGGTACACCTACAAGGAGGACCAGAAGAGGAAGTGCTGGAAGCATCGCAAGCACAGAGAGTCAAAGGAATGTTTCAAAGAGGAAACCTACTCCAAAGAGGAAACCAACTCCAAAGGAGAAAGTTCCCACTCAGGAAGCTACTCCTATTCCTTTCTCTACTCCTGAACCACAACAACAGCTTATGGATGAAAGTTCTGAAGAAACAGAATCAGACGAGGAGGTTCACTATTCTGAAACTGCAAAGGATGTTTCTGACACTCCAACAGTACCAAAACCTCCAAGTCCACCAGCAGACAAAGGGAAAGGAAAGGCTCCTGCTCTTGTACTATATGATGAAAGCTCTGAAGAAGATGAAGAGCATCTGGATATGTCATACAGGAAAACTGTCAAACAACTCGGACTCCAACACAAGGCTGCTGAATTTGCTAAGGACCGAATGGGTGGCCCCGGAGGGTCAAGCGGTGCTGCTCAACCTTCACCAGATCCTGATGCGGTTAATCAACCCGATAAGGGATCTGGTACCACCACTTTGGTACAACAACAAACACTTGTGGAGGACACTATTGTGTATGACTTTGAGGTACCTCAAAAGGACAAGTCTGAGAAAGAAGAGGGAGACACAGAAAAGGTTGAAGAGAAAGAAAAGTCTAAAGATGAAGATGATTATGATAAACTCCTTCTGGATAGTCCTACACGCTCAAAGAAGACTACTTCTGAACCGCCTAAGGACCCCGAGTCTCCTCATGTCTCATCCTCATCAGACTCATCATCTCACTCCTCACCACCACCATCCAAGAAGTCAACTAGATCATCATCCAAATCCATGAAGAAACCACCTAAATCTTGGGTTTCTCAAGCTCATGAACAGATTGCCAAAGCTGTAAAACAAGTCAGAAAGAAAGACGTGCTCAACAAAAAGCTGAATTTCTTTGCTGATCACATACAGCATCTGTATGACGAGAAAGAAAAGATGCAAGAGGAAAGGAAGTTTATTCAGGAGTTCATGAAAAATCACCGTCAAGAGGAATTGAACAAAATGATCGAAGGCTACACCAATAAGTACCTTCTATATTACGTTCCAAAAGTCACAAAGGAGTTATTCACCAGACAACTATATCCAAATCTTATGCAGATCGCTAAGCAAACTATTCGATCAACGCCCTTAACCGTCACAATCAATCCGACCGATCCGGTCGTGTTCTCGAATAATGAATTGGTGGCCAAACTTGTTACACAAATGTCGCCACGATCTGCAATGTTCAACTCTGAAGAAGCAAAATTGTATCAAACATTGCTGGACTACCAACTTCAAGAAGCTTGTAGATTCGAAGCAGAAAAGTTGAAACGTCCTAGAGACGATGAAGATAAGGATAAGGATAAGGATAAAGACTCTGCACCTAAACGTCAGAAGCAGTCTGGTGAATCTTCTTCGATGCCACCTCCATTACAAAGAACTCCTACTCAACAGAGGCCGCCTCCTCAGTCTTCTACTGAAAAACCTCAGGACGATTCCGAGTTACCACCCATGACTCAGAAAACCGGTGATCATTTTGAGTATACGGGTGGTGACGATGAAGAGGTCCTTGAGCCCCTACAACAACCCACCTCTCCCAAACAAGTGCAGAAACCGGAATCATCATCTAAGCCTTTGAAAAGGAAAAAGAAGAAGACGCCTCAGACTGACGTCGTATCATGGCTTGATGACGATAAAACTGAAGAATTTGAATGGTTTTCTACACTTGTCAATAAAACTCCCTACCCTGATGAAGGTCAAGATTTGGTAGACGGTTCTACATTGGAGCATGCTAAACTTCTGCAAGAAAAGTTCCATGTGAAGAAAATGACGAAATCTGAATTGAAGCGAATCAAGAACGAAGCTTTTCAAATTCTAAAAGACAGCTTTGAAAGTGCTCTCGAGGTCGAATATCACCTTGACAACATCACTCGAGCTATGTCTAACAACATGGATTGGCTCAATCCGGAAGCAAACATTGACTTCACACAAAGGGACAACCCTCCATACTACACCGATTGGACTAAACCTCTACCAACAATTGGCCAACCAGATGCACCTAGGATTCCTTTCAGATATTTCTTCAACAAAGACCTGGAATTTCTTCTACACAGTGGCGATGGTTCACGAAAATACGCTACATCGTTGACTCTTCCATTCCCAGCAGCAATTTACTCGAACTGCATAGCCATCGAGGAATGTGCCAATCACTTGTTCTCCAACAAAGTGGAAGCATACGACCGAGATGCATTGTATGGGATTCATCATTGGCCTGAACGCCGAAGAATCTACTACAGAAGCTGCCTGGTTCAGAAGTCTCAACATGCAGTGAAAAGTTCTAAGGATATCGTGGCCATCAAACACGTTGATCTCAAGTCTAAGTGGGACTACACTTTCTTGAAGAATATCATAGTCAAATGACAAGATGAACAGGACTATGCATTCTCCGAAGCTGACTTTGAGAATTTGTCCCTCAACGACATCGAAGACATGTACCTTGCCAAAGTACAGGGTCGCATGAGACAATTCTCAACTGAAGTTCAACGCGAGTTTATCAAGTCTATTCTCATCTTCATCAGACGCATTGTTATCAAGGAACGTGTTGAAGATCTCCAGCTTGCCGTTGAATCATATCAGACACGTGTCAACTTCACTCCACCACAGCTTGATCTTCTCGATATCAACCAGCTATCACAATTTACGCTCATCAGCAAACCGTTTGGTGTCGTTTATCGCAGTGAACTTCATCGCAATTGTTTGATGGCGTGTGATGAGCTTCACAAATTTGGAGATCATACTCTGAAGATGGTTAGGGACGGATTAGCTTATCGATTGAAGGATATACGTGAAAACATTGGGAACCCTAAGCGATGGAATTCTCAGGATCGGAGGGATGTAAGGAGAATCATCAAGATGATTGATGAAAGGTTGTTTAGACGGGATCAGTTCAGACGATTGGAGAGCTATGTTGGTGGTCGACCCAGGATTAACATAACCGGCTTTCAACGCCCTGTACGCATTCCTGGGAACATCACTGCACTTCCTGGTACTCCGTGAATTGTTTCTTTCATATAACTTTGGATGTTTGATTGTCATATGTCTATGGCTTGTGCACACATAACAGTGTACAACCCGTACTTGTCAAGAAAGGACCCTGTGGTACGCTTCAGTGCCACAATCCTTAAAAAAGGAGCGAAAGCTTCTTACTTTTGAGTAAAACCTATCAAACCTTTCATTTTTCAAGGTTTTGCTCAAAAGAACAAGTACTTCCCCTTATGATTTTCAAAACCTCAATCGTTTATATCACTTGTTGAGGGGGAGTATTTGAAACTTTGTTCACCTAAATGTTCTTTGTGTCACTCTTCCCGAAACACTCGAAATGGTCATATTTATTCTCAAACGTTTCAAAAATACCATTTTATATGCCATTTTTGAGGGGGAGAAAATATGTGATAAGAAATATGTTAGTTGATTTCTCGTATGAAAAGACTTAACCAACGAATTGACGAAATCCTAAACTGTCAGTAACTCGAAAAGACTTGTCCGAGACGGGTAATAATTTCAAGCTAGTTCGCTAGTGATGTAAACGTGTCTCGCAAAGGACTTGTCTGAGTAGAATGTACCATTCGAGAAGCTCTTAGTAGACATGAACTTTGACGGGTTTGACAACCTTTCGAGGATTGTCTACACCTTCAAGATAGCTATTAGAGCAAGTTGTCACCTAAAAGCTGACAATGCAACTCTTTAACTATGCGACGTAACCGTGTCTCGCGGGGGATTGTCTATCTTGAGTGGATCAATTCAAAATGTGCGCGCTCTTTCCTCACTGTGCATTTAACCATTAAAACTCTTAAGCACATGTGGAGGGGGAGTATTTATGCAAAATCTTCTCTCAACAGTGGTACTAAAATGATTTTCATTCATAAACACTTTGAGAGATTTTTCACAACAGTGGTTTTAATGGCAACATAGGTTAGTCATGGAGTTATAAGGTGACTAAGGTTAGGAATAACCGTCCTATGATCCGCCAGAGCCGGAGGGATCTACCCAAGGACACTACCATTAGTTAGTGTTAGAAGTCCTTAGGAATGATTGTAAAAAGGAGAAAATGAGAATTGGAGTTGAAGAATTAAAAAGAAATGTAAAGAAAAGGGTGAAAAGAAATAGCCCTCCAGATTATTCAACTTAGGGCAGACACCGGGTTCAATTCATATGCTACTGGTTGTCACTAGATGACACCGGTATTAAAGACTAAAAGTCGTCATGGACCCAGTGACGCATGCACTAAACCTTCTTAGCCACTCAAGTTTCTCTCAATAGAAGCTTGTTTCATTCTCACAGGGAACCCTACGAAAACTATCGGCTTTCTCTTAGAGATTGTTGGTATTGAAGAAGGAGACCCTCTCCCTAGTCTCCGCTCAGGAAAACCAAAATGCACAATTGAGTCTAGAGCCACGCGATTCATCAAAAGATCTCTTAGGAACACTTGACATTTCATCACTTGTTGATCAACAAATAAGATCATCAGTGGTTCAGTGGTTCATATCGAGTCCTTCACAGATCTTAGCAATCTATCGAGAACATTTGATAGAGGTTCACATCTGTGATCTTCAATGATTGAATGGAAACTCCTGCCAGGGTCAACATCAAACAGCCCTGACAGCAGGTCGCTTCGGTAACTCCCCGTGGATTATGCTTAGTGGTCTCAAACGGTCTACAGTCGTGAGGTGATGCTTCGGTGTACCTCAGTGACTCATCTGAATCGTAGATGTACTTCGGTACATCGTGTTATCTCACTTGTGGGACTCCGATTCAGGAACGGCCTTTGTGAGAATTAGAGTTGTGTTTTCACACTATGCTGTTAACACTCTTGAAGTTCAAACTTGTAAGTGCCGGAATCCGCTTATTACTAACCGTTTTAATGTTTTCTTCTTATGGAAGCTCTGGAGCGGAAGGATCGTGCAGATTCTTCTCATGTTCACACCAACATCATCACTAATGGAAGTTCTATCTTAAAGCAACACAAAAGTCAGAATGATTCTTCGTCAAATCAAAGAATCTACAAAGTTAAAAGACTTAAAGAACTTCATCAGTACTGTTATCCAACCTCAAAGAGCGTGTGAGCATGTTGAAGAATGACATGGAGACACTGTAGCAGCGAAGCAGACCTGAGGCAGACTTGATGCAGATAACAACAACATACTATCACTTTCACCACAAAGAACAATGATCAAAGAACAAAGTTAAAGATGACGTCAAAGCAAAACCGTTTAAAGAAAACTATCTCTCTACACTGGGGAGATTGTTTGAATCAAGACAATTCTTCTCACAAGAAAGAAGAGTGTCAGAAGACGTCAAAGCTACTATTACATCAACGCCTTCACCGTTTACATTCATATATACTTGAGGGGGAGATTGTTGGAATCACTACTAAACAGTATTTCAAGTATTTATATTTCATATGTAATAGATAGCTTATTATGGCCTTTATGTTTGTTTAAGGCCTAGCTTATGTAGAAGGCCCATAAGCTAAGGCCCATGCCCAATAAGGAATAGGGAAGGAGAGGGAGTGTTGCCCTAGCTCCTTGCCTATAAATACATTGTAATAACCCTCACTTGAGGGTTGGGTGTTCAAGTCATTTCCTTTCATACGCCTCCTACGCATAACCGGTTATATACTATCGTGTGTGTGTGTGTTTGGTTCTTGTTCAATCGCCTCATCTCTTTCTATATTACTTGTGTTTGTAAAACTGGTGACCTAACACACTACTATATTACAAGCAATCAAGGTCTTATTATTTATACCATTTATCTCGATATAGATATTTAGTAAAATATTGTTTTAACAAACTAAGAATGTATATATTATAGTTATAACTACAATATATGCATTCTTACAATATTAAAATCCTCAATGACTTAGTTTATGTTGGTGCAATTATTAAACTGTTCACAATATATACTTTTTATGAACTTTTGATTGTTTGTAATTTGAAAGATAGACAAATCTTAAGAAGTACAATACAACTAACAAGCATAACTAAAATGATATTGTTGTTCCCTAATTTTGGCAAATAAGGATTGAAACTTAAGGATAAAGAAAGACAAACAATAATTAAAAGTAATTAAACCCATCATACTAATTTCCAAACTATAGTTTTATTAGAAGTTAATTAAAAATTACTGAGTACAGATGCGGAAAATAGTAAACAACAATACTAAGGATGCGTTTAGATATAAGTTTATGTATAAGATGGAATGATTATGTGCTAATGATTCTATTAAAAGAGCACAAGGTGTCATAACACCATAACACCAAAAAAGTGCAACCACCTTAGCGTCACATCAGCTTTAACATTTTAACACCAATACACCAAAATACTCTCTTATTATAACACCCTATAACACTGAGACCCACTTTTTTTCCATTTATCTAAACAAACTATTTTCAATTATCAAATTAAAATACAAAATAACATTTTTTTAAAGTTATATTTAACAAACTTTTTTTTTCTTTTGTCCAAGTTTAAATGAAAACAAAAGAAAACGACAGGGTCTAAACTGAAAAAAAAACACATTTATATTCTTCATCTTCTTCCTTGCACACATACGATCTGCACACACATACACAATGTCAACATACACTCACATACACACCAAAAACTCATTTAAAACGCAGAAAAAAAAGAAGAAAAACAGAAAATCGTGTTACAACGTGAGTTCCTGGGATAACTCGCGTATCAACGCCGTTACCATTTTGCCCACCCCAGTATCATAACGTGGCATAACACCTGGGCCGGCATTATGATACCGAATGCTCTAAAAGTTTGGTTGTATATGGTTTATTCCTACCTATGGGCCCTTTTTATTTGCGAATGATTTTATTTGTATATACATATTGGGGAAATGCTACACACACACAAAAAAATTAATTAATTAAACAAAATTACAAAACCATTCATAAAATGAGGTGTTACTTCGTGATTGCCTTAATTAAAGAGAAGAGAAAGAAACTGTCAAAAATACATCAATCAGAGAGTGACACCTCATTTTGTGGATGGTTTTGTGAATCTCTTTTTGCAGGTCTAGCATTTCTCTTACAAATAGATAATTAGTGAAGAAGTAATAATTTCTTGATATATTATAATGTAAATGGCCCACGCGATGGGCAAACTAAAAGAAATTCAATGAATGCATTGAAAGGAGACTCTTTACATAACTATCAAGTACACCCAATATTTATGATTTATTTCAATATTCTAATCTATTATACTTGTACCAAACATATTTACATTGTGTTCTCAAAAAGAAGAAGAAAAAAAATTAGAATGTAAAGTAAAGAAAGGAAAAAAAAACTAAAAAGAGAATGTAATAAATGAAAGAAAGTAGATAAGAAGTTTGAGTCTAAAATAAAAAAGAAAGTGAAATTATATTTTCACTTTTTATATTATTAATTTACAGAATTACCACTATACTCTTAAAAACAAATAAGGAACTAAATTGCAATAAGGAGTACTTTTATCATTTACTTTGTATTTGTACTTATTTACTTAGCTTTCATCCTAAATGTGGACAGAAAATTAAAAAAAATATGTTAATCCTTTTCCCCTCCACTGTTCACTTTCAATCTTTAGAAAAACTCAAGAACATGGCAATGTTTTATGTTACTCTCCTTTTACTTCCTTTTCTTCTGAAAACCAAATTTGAGAACACAATGTTTAGGGCCCATTTGGTTTTTAAATAGGTATGAAATCGCGAGTTAGAATTAGACAATTAGTATAGGTTTGAAAGATAGTGAGATAACGGGAAATTATATTAAATATAGTATGTTATTTTTTATTCATTTAGCATTAAGTTTTAATTATTATCTTAATAAAATAAAAATAAAAAATAATAATAATAAAACAAAAAGATAAGTAAAATAACATGATGGTCCACACACAAAGACCAGGCAAGTTGATGTCATTTCTATCTTACAGGTGTGAAGTCTAGACCATGCATTTAAACTACCTACCAAACAATTAGTATATATTTCACTCACATTCCCTAATGCCAAATACCGCTAACCAAACGGGCCCTTAGTGACATTGATAGTATTCCTTTATTATTGTTTGTGTCAACCAGATAACACCTAAATAAAGATAGATTATGTTATTAGATTTGCATACTATTTTGGCTATAACTTGTTTCTCTCTTTTTGACTTAAACACAAAACCTTAATCGTCGTGCTAGTACCAAATGATAGATTATGTTATTACATCGGCATACTATTTTTGCCATAACTTCTCAACCGCTAGTAGTTAGCTGACGATGTCAACGTCATTCTCTTTGTTTTTCAATTCTTAACAAAGCCCCCGCCCCCCCCCCCCCCAAAGATTACCTCCACCAGACGTCTGATGCACTTCCACGCGATGCCTTAAAAAAATTGTCTCCGCTTTGCTATTTCTGTTGTTTTAAGATTTGTCACCGCTTGGTGACGGATGTCTTCATCAACAAATTAGTTCTTTTTTAATGATTTTGCCGATTATTTTTGTTTGTTCTATTTATGGTATCGAAGCTTTAGATGCAACCCACCACAAAATAGTCATCCTTTGCTCATCGGCTACTTGCCGATGATTCAAAGGGATCCCCAATTATTTATTTTCTTCCATGTTTTTCATATAGTTAGTTTTTTCATTTTATCCAATTCATAACATTAGCTCACAAACCCATTTTTGTCCTCCGGATATCATTTCTTTTTTCAAAATAGTTGATCGCAAATTTTCACTCCTACCTAATGACAAAGCAAGCCATGACATTAAACAAAGTGTCGCAAAAGAGGAAGTCGTGAATCAATAAAAAATTTGCCGCCGAATACAACTCTACCTCCGTGCAAATAAGCAAAATGAAAGAAGAAAACAAAACTCGAAAGAAGACCAAAAAGCTAGAAGACGGTTTCATCATCATATACAGTTTGTGTGTCTAGAGCCTCCCCTTCAAGCTACGTGGGAGTATTAACTTATTAGGTTATTGATCCAAGCCTGGTTGTGAGATTAGGGTCTCTTAGGTTTAGTGTTACGTTAAAGTATTCTTTTAAGTCATATTTTATTATCAATAAATATGGGATCTCATGATGTAATTACATAAAAGCACAATCAATAATATATTTTTTTGCTATTTAACAACAGGGAACAAGTATATCTTTAGAGAGTAAATGGTCTTCAATAAATGACATAAATTGAATGTGAAGAGATACGTTTACTCTTTGACAGACATTCGGTTAGAAAGTATAAGCTTTATCTCAACCAAACGGGGATAAATGTCTATCTTTCAAAGTTAGTGATAAAAGTCTTCCCGTCCTTAAACTTCAAGGACTGAAGAAGCAAAGTTTGTCATTCCTGAAGGAGCTATGTTGAAAGATTTCTGGTAAAGGCTATATAAGGCAAAGTCTTCTCATTCTTCCAGTTATCTCTCTCATTTACTGTGTGTTTTGTGCGTGTATTCTCTCCCAGTTCTGGTTGTTATTGTGAGTTGAGGGAAACCCTTTGTTTTTTTTGTAATTTCTCTGATTCTCAGTTTCTTGTATTGTAAAAACAGGTCTGCTATTCTTTAGCATATTTTTGATAAATAAAAGAGTGAGCCAACGGGAGGTTTGCTGGGTTCATTCTAATCCGATTTTGTTGATTAAAAATGCTTTGGTTGATAAGTTTTTACATGGTATCAGAGCAAGGTTGCTCTATACCAAAGCGTTAAATTTTTTTTTGGAAAATTATGGTTTCCTTCAATTTCGGGGGTTTTGCTCTTCTTTGTTAGATCTGGTTTTTGGTGGACAGATCTTGTGGATTTGTGGTTAGATCTGTCAGTCTGAAGAATAGTTGAATTTAAAAAATTAGGGTTTTCTAATTTTTGGGGTTTTTCGATCCTGGTGGTTCTTGATTCAATTGATCTCAAATCTTGTGATCTTGGGGTGAGTGTTGGTTTCTTGTTTGATTGATTGATTTGTTCGATTAGGGTTTTCTGTATCAAACCCTAATTCAGGTTGTATTGTTATTTTTTTAAGATTGGGGTTTTTTGGTATTGTTTGTTTCTGTTTATGTTTTATATCAATTGTCCTAATTCTTATTCAAAATTGTTATTAATGTGTTTTATTTCAGGTTTGTGTTCCGCTGCAATTGTGTTTAGTTTATATCTTCTTGATCTGTTTGGAAGCTTGCACGGTTGTAACACCTCTCACGCTTTCTTTAGTTTTTTATTGTTAGGATCGTTGATTAGGTTGTTTGGAGGTTGAGTAGATCAAGAGATTTGTTTATTGGAGTTGTTTGGGTTTAATTGGTGGTTTAGTTGTGATTGAGGAGATATAAGGAGTTTGGTTTATTGCTTTCTGTTTCTGTTCTTTATTTGTTTTTCTTGCTCTGTGTTCTTTATTGACTGTCATTATTGATGGTCCAGAAGATAAGGGTAAGGGTCCTGAAGGGGGTAGTAGTGAATTAAAGCTTGATGTGTATGACCCTTTAAATTTGCACCCTCAAGACATTGGTTTTCAATTGATTTCCTTCAAACTTGAAGGAACTGATAATTACAAAGTCTGGGCTGCTGTTGTACAGCTTGCCTTGCACACTAGAAATAAACTAGGGTTTATCACTGGAAAATGTGTTAAGGATTCTACTGATGCTCTATATCAGGCACAGTGGGATAGATGTAATTATGTTGTTATGTCTTGGATTCTTGGTTGTATCTCTCAGGATCTGTATAAGGGTCAAGTGTTTTCTAAAATTGCTAAAAGTGTTTGGGATGAGTTAGAAGAAACAAATAATAAGGAAGATGAGTCTGTTATCTATAATCTGCATCATAAGATTCATACTCTAACTCAATCTGGAATATCATTATCTGAATATTATCATGAACTAAATGCTCTGTGGAGGTAATTTGATTCTCTGGTTGATTTGCCAACATGTACTTGTGATAGTGCTCCTAAAATGAAAAAACATTCTGATCTTATTAGGCTAATGCAATTTCTTATGGGGCTTGATGATGTGTTTAGTTCTGTTAGAAGTTTGATTCTTACTTCTGAACCTTTTCCTGATGTTAGGTCTGCTTTTGCTACCTTGTCTAGAGATGAGTCTCATAGGAACAGACATGTGACATCTAAAAATGTTAAAACTGGTTCTGCTGCGTTTGCAGCTGGGTCTAATGTTGGTAATTCTCAAAATAATAACTGGAATTTTAATAAGAACAATAATAATAACAACAAAAAGTTTGGTAGTGTGTCAACTTTTGTTTGTAAACATTGTCACATGACTGGTCATACTATTAATAGATGTTTTGAGTTGGTAGGCTATCCACCTGGTTTTGTTAAAAAAAAAGGAGGGCTAATCAGAATAGTGTTAATAATGTGTTTGATAATTAGACTGATACTAGTAAGAGTACCAATCATACTCTTACTAGTGATCAGTATCAGAGGTTAATGGCTTTACTTAGTAGTACAGGTGATGCTAGCAAGGCTCTTGCTAGTGTTGCAGGTACTGTTATGAGTTCAAATTGTGTCATAAGTTTTTTCTCTTGTAGATTTTTTAATTTCAATTCCAATATAAGTACTTATAGTACTTATGTTGGTTGGATTAATGATTCAGGAGCTAGTCAACATATCACATATACTACAACATTTCTTTTTTATATAATGGATGTTTCACATTTAAATCTTACTGTTGCACATCCTAATAGGATTGTTGCTTTAGTCAAACAGATTGACAGTTTTAAGTTTGGAAATAATTTGATTCTTAAAGATGTGTTGGTGTAGCAACTCGTAAATTTTCATAAGGTAAAATAACTATTTTACCCTTTGACTTCTTAAAAGTTGACCTTGACTTTGACTTTTGACTATTTGACTTTTACTGTAACGTAAAAGCAAATACTGTAACTGGTAGTAACCAGTAATTTTCCAAGTTAAATAATTCAATCTGTTTCGAATTATTACACTCTGAACATTTTTTTTCACCTTTGGCTATAAATAATTATTTAAAGTTGTGACTTTAATAATTACGAAAGTTTAATCGTGTAAAATTTCCTCGCGGTCAACACAAGACTACGATAAGTCTAGGTGTTCAAAATACTCTATTTTCACCAATAGTCATATTTTATATGAACTATTGCCACTTTGTAATTTTTGCGTAAGCATTTTACTCTTTACGTAATACGCGTGCTCAAACGTACGTTATTAGGTTTTAACAACATAAACGCACCCAAATAGACTTATCACACCTTTAATATACCTAGTTGGAGTATATTGATAAGTTTTAACATTTTTGGAAGTATTACATTTTTACGTTACCCGGTTTTAAGTTTCGTGACTTAAAGGCTTAACGTTAGTAATTACTGGGACCAAACTACACCCCGTAGCTCAATATTATCACAAAATAATAATAAAACAAAACAAACTCACCAAATCCTTATCTTGGTCGACATATGAGTGATTCACCAAGACAAGAAAGTCTTGGTGATATCTACTTTACATAAGATGTGTACAAGTGGTGATTAGATCTTAAGTTACTTATACCATTTTTCTTTCTTCTTTCATTTAGTAAATAAAAAGCTATCATCTATTCTTTCTTCTCCATATGAACGACCAACATTAATCATCATACTCAATCCATACTTTGATTTTCATTCTACAAGTATTACAAGAAAGATGAAGACCTAGGTGACCTCTACATGGTACAAGAGTTGTTTTGGTGATTACAAGGGTGAATTAGGAGCTACACAAGGCATCAAGGGCTGAACTATAAGACCAAGCACAAGGTTTTCATAAGGCTATCACAAGTTGGGTTGAAGATTTGAAAGACTTGTTGGTGATTGAAAGACTTAAGATAGTGGTTCTTGGGTTTTGGGTGTTTTCCATCCAAGAAGTTGTAAGATTTTATTTAGTTATCAAGTCTTTCATTCATATTTGATGTAATTTATACCTTGTACAAGTAGTATATGTAATATGGCATGATTGATGTTGTACATTGTATCATGAAAAGTAGCTAAAACAAGCTTTAGGTGGGTTTTGTAAGTTGAAATCTGGAACAGGCCCAAAGATTGATTAAACTGATCATCTCTGTAAACTTTGAGGTTAATTCAATAAGATAGGCTTGTAGAGCTATGTCTTATGGTCGTTTCGCCGGGTGGCGTACCTCATAACTCATCCCGATGAGTAAATGAGAGCCAAAATGGCAAAACATGTCAAAATCTGCACACCATACTTCATTTGGGAAAATCCCATGGTTCTGGTCATTTCTGGAAGTCGACTCAGTTTTATGAAATGTAGCTAAGACATAAACTTGAAGTTTGGCAAAAGCCGCGTGTCAAAACAAGTTGTAGAACTCAACTTATGGTCGTTTTGGCAGGACTGAATGTGCAGCCAAACTTTCTGCAATGAAATATAAGTAATTACTTGTAATTAGACTATTGATATAAGTAAACTTTGGACTTTGGACTTGATTAAGCTTGAGAAGCTGTTAGAGGAAGTAAAAACTAAAACTTGGGCTTTTGAATCACTTAAAAGGACTTATGGTTAAAAAGTTATGGCCAAATGAAGATGACTAGAGGTGAATATGTTGTGGGATCAAAAAGTTGCTGATACGATTTTAAAACGAGATTTAAACCCTTTTCTGGTCCGAATCAGCAAAAGTGTAAAACACGCAAGTTTCTCGGAATGAAATTTTCTTCAAAAACTCAGGGGCACATACGCAGAAAGTGAACGAAAAGTCTTAAAAACAGCAAATACTAAACGGACCTGTTGTGACTAGAAAACAACCATGGTCATGGAAACTTACTTGTATTTTGATTCTTTGAGACAAAACAAAGCCAAGGCTAAGCCAAGGATTATGTCTCAAGCTATTTTAACTTAAATATAACCACTAGATATGACCATGATTGTTGTTTCAAAGTTGTTTCGTGCGGCTAAGTTACGGCTAGTTTGGGTATATTAACCCGAAAATTGTTTCAAAACTTGGTCATTAGATGGAATTTTACTAGACATTGACAAAACTATTTTTGAAACCTTTATATTTCACGATATCATAATATGACACGCCGAAATTATTTTCATCACAACATTTACACATGATAAATGTTTCACGACACACAACTCATAACACTATCACACAAGTTCAACAATAGTCTTTGACGAAACACGACACATGTTTTATATAACATTTGTCTCGTCAAATACTTCACTTATAAATGACAAGTACAATAATAGTAGGGAATTTGATTATCATAAAGAGGCCTCTTCGGGGTGTCGTATCGACGAGTTGTGGATTTATGATTTAAAGTGTCCTGGCTCCTCGTGCGATTACTACACGACCTCTTGATTTTGATAGCCCGAACGATAGTACGATGTTATTTATACAATAACTATAGACCAAACAACACTTAAGGGATACATCAACTTAAGATTCATGTACAACATCATGTTGAAAGCCAACAAACTACATATACTTATACACTTATATCGTACATTATACTAAAACGCGATTACTATGCTTTCGTAGGTAATCGTTAAAGATCATGATCTTATCATACTCTACCGTTGATAAACATTATATCGTTACACTCCGATGCTGATCACTACAGTGAGTTTCATAGTCCCAGCTTTTGTTTAACTGTTTTATAAACTCTTTTGGGGGAGATACATGCTACTGCTTTTACTACATGCTTAAATGCTTTATTATGGACAATTACTTGCAAAATGAATGCCTTGACTGTATTATTGCATGCCTAAGTTTTTTTTGCCAAAAGTCCCCAACATCATGGACCACTGATCACTGGGAGTGAGCGCAAATATTGTGGATAGGCCTATCGGAATTGACGAACCTGTCTATGTTATCGGAAATAACAAGGCGCACTATATTTGAGATTATCTAGGTATAAGGCAAAATACCTACCCGGGGCAAGTTATTTATATATATATATATATATCGTCCGGTGATATATATACAACAGTCAGTCGTGAGTGCCATGAGCTTAGAGCAATAATAACTATCAAGAAGATAATTGTACACATTGCAATTATACTACGAAATATATTGTCCACTACTGTTTTTCCTAAACTGGAAATATTGTGATCAAACTATTGTACTTACAAACCTATGAACTCACTCAACCTTTGTGTTGACACTTTTGAGCATGTTATCTCAGGTTAAAAAGGAATTAGCTGGCATGGCATGTGAAGGCGCACGGAAAAACATTTTGAAGACAATGCATATATTATCATTCGAAAAACATTACAACTTTTATGTTGTACTTTTTATGATTGTACAAACTTGTGGGACCAGTTTGTAAACTCTGATATTTTAATCGAATGATAATTCATTTCAAAACGTCTCATTTAGAGTCGTTTTCTATGACTTGTGCTGTGAACTATGAAGTAATACCCCAGAGACACAATCTTTCGTTGCGATAATTTTGGGGGTGTTACAGTTGGTGGTTCCTGATTATCATGTTAGTCTGTTGTCTGTTCACAAACTGCCTAAAGATAATAAAGTTGTTGTTAGCTTCAATGATTCTGTATGTAAAATTCAGGATTTAACTCAAAGTTTCCTGATGGGGATTGGTAGTGAGAAAGGAGGTCTTTACTTTCTTGATGAAGGTAAGAGGGTTAATAATAGTAATATTAAGAGTTGTGTTTTGTCCAATTGTATTTGGCATAATAAACTTAGACACCCCTCTGATCAGGTCTTAATTGTGTTAAAACATAAAACAAAAGATATTAAGATTACAAGTTCTAGTCCTTGTGAAATATGTCATAAAGCTAAGCAAATTAAAGAGTCCTTTCCATTAAGTGAGCATAGAACTAAGAATCTGGGTGATATTGTTCATCTAGATGTTTGGGTACAATATAGGGTGACCAGTAGGGATGGATTTAAGTATTTTCTTACTGTGGTAGATAATTACACTAGAGCTGTTTGGGTTTTTTAATGAAAAATAAAGGTGAAGTTTATGATAATATTGTGAGTTTTGTTAATCTCATTAAAAATCAATTTGAAAAAACTATCAAAGTTTTCAGAAGTGACAATGGTACATAATTTGTAAATAAGAAACTTGAAAGTTTTTTCCTTGATAATGGTATTCTTCATTAAACTACTTGTCCCTATACACCCCAGCAAAATGGTGTGGTAGAGAGAAAACATAGACATTTATTGAACATTGGTAGAGCCCTCATGTTTCAGGGGGGTTACCTTTGAACATTTGGACTGAATCTATTCTAACTGCTACCTATTTGATCAACAGGTTACCTACTGCTGTGTTATCTGGTAAAAGTCCTTTTGAAATGATATATGAAATTGAGCCCAATCTGTCAAATTTAAGGTGCTTTGGTTGCTTATGTTTTTCGACTGTGTTGAATGAGTCTGATAAATTCAGTTCTAGATCTGACAAATGTGTGTTTGTTGGATATGCTTTTGATAAGAAAGGATATAAATTGTTTAATCTTGAACAAAGAAAGTTTATTTTTTCTAGGGATGTGAGATTTTATGAAACAGTTTTTCCTTTTAAAAATAATTCTTTTGCTAAAGAATTTGTGTTTGAAGAACATGAGTTGAATAATCTGAATTTTTATGATCAAAATAATGATAGCAGCCAAAGTAACCTTGAGTCTGATGAACCCTGTGATGATAATAGAGGTAGTGCATATAACAGTAACAAATATGCACCTGATAATAATATTCCTAGTGTCAGCACTGTAGATGAATCTGCGTTAGATAACATTCCAGTTCAGTCTGATATAGCAGAAGCTGCTAAACCAGCAGGAACTGCTGATACAGATATTGAGGATATCTTAGGTAGTACTTCTAGTAGGAAGGACACTAAGTCTAAGAAGTATGCAACAAAAACTTTTGTTTCTGATGGTATACAGAGTATTATTGATAGTGATGAAAATTATGAGTCTGAGGGTGAGGACTTGAATTTGTTTGGGCAAATGTTTGAGTCACCAGAACCAGTTGTAGGTCAAACTGTTAGAAGAACTAGTAGGATGACTGCTTTGCCATCTAAGTATAAAGACTTTGTGCTTGATAAAAAACACAAGTGTAGTATTGATAAAGTTGTGAATTATTCAAATTTAAGTATTGATAACTTTGTGTTTATAACTAGTCTAAATAAAATACATGAGCCTACTACTTATGAGGAAGCTGTTAAAGGCAGCAGATGGGTAGAAGCTATGAGCAAAGAAATAGAAGCTTGGAATAGAAATGGTACTTGGGAAGTTATTGATTTACCCGATGGCAGAAAAGCCATAAGTTATAAATGGATTTTTAAGTAAAATACAAAGCTAATGGTGAGGTAGAAAGGTTTAAAGCTAGACTGGTTGGCGGTTGCTAAAGGGTTTAATCAAAGAAAGGGTATATATTATGAGGAGACTTTTGCACCTGTAGTGAAAATTGTCACTATTAGGTGTGTTCTAAGTATTGTTGTTAATAATAAGTGGCCTTTATATCAACTTGATATAAACAATGCTTTCTTGTATGGTGTAACACCCCAACCCGACAAGGGTAGAAGTGTCACATTCTGGTGTCATATCAGAACACAAAAACAAAATTTTATAAACGAATGCCTTAAAGAAATGAAGTACCAAGTCATATAGACGAATGACTTATAAGGAAAATACAAAATCCAATATGTCTGAAATAAAATGAAATCTCCAAACAATAGCCCAACAAAACAAATCCAAGTAATAAAGTATCTAGGGTTGGTCCACTCAAATAATCCGACTCTCAGCCCATCAAAGCCCATCTTCAAACCTAACACCTGCCGCAGGAAAAGAAATGCGGCTGAGCTTAAAAAGCCCAGTGAACAGATATAACGAAACGAAAGCTAAATAAAAGCAGAAATACGAAATGAAACAAAGGAAACGAATAACAAAGTCACAGCGAAATGAGAACAATGAGTCGATGAGGATCCTGCAGAAAACAGTTATACAGATATCCAAAGCACATATAACAAGGAGAACGAATCAAAGCATCGATGACATGAAAAACAAGCACAAACAAAACAGACATACAAGAACTGAAACATAAGCAAGCATAGCAGACGTCGTAACCAGACAATATATACAACATACAATCCATTCAGGAAATCATAAGCCATACAAGCCAAAGAGAAATCCAAGGCAAGCGGAAGCAATTAATTAGTAAGGGAGCATAGCAATCACACAGGTCAAAAACCCTTAGTTGAAAACAAAATCAGTATCATGACAGCGGAAGTACTAACAACAGTCAACACATGGCAGTCACACATCATAAGTAGGAATACAGTATACAGATATAATTAAATGAATTAAAGACATAGCAGGGCAATTAAACGAGTTAACAAGCCAGACGTCACAAGCTGAACCAATTACCAAATCAATCGTAGCATAAACCGAAATGCAAACATGGCAGGTCAACAATCAAGCAAATAAGGATATAACGGATAGTCATAGTCCACGAGATCAACTGAACGTAGTACACATAATAAACAGACAAAACTATCGATTAAACAAAAAGCATGATCACCAGACAATACAAAGGGTCACCTAACAGTGATATCACATACCATCAAATAGAATCAGGTAACTCAGATAACCGCATGTTAATCACATCATAGCAGGATAATCAGTAGTCACATAAAACATAATTAGCATAAACAAATCAAATAACCACATAATAATCCGGTACGTGAATGGACGATAGTCTGAAGTAATGGAATGAGAGTGTAACAGATCAAAGCAAAGGAACATATATATCTTGGTAGTAGAGTGAGTCATATAAGGGTATTGGGTAAAGGAATTTGAAGTTCAGATATGAGACAGTAGCAGTTTATAATATGAGCAGTAAATCAGTATAAACATATAAATGAAAGGAAAAGAAAGGGAGTCAGTATCAACCATGAGCCTACAGTTCAGTACAGTAATACAATATCAGTAAACAGTCAGTATCCAGTAATAACAGTCCATTCGGAGGGGTGACCTCGGAATGCCAATCCAAAAAGAGGGGAGACCTCAATATCATGTGGAGTGATCAGCTCCCAGTACGTGAGGGGGTGTAATGCACACACTCACCACATCACTAGCATATATAACAGTAACAGTACAGTACAGATCTAGGATGCATCCATACGCCCCTGCAGAAATATTAGTGGCCATAACAATAACAGTGAAGCGCGCATAATCAATACAGTATAGGGACGGTGTGGAGCATCACTCAACCACACTAGAGTCATGCCATTGGTGCATCAATGACACGGACATGGAACCCCCATGACTAGTTACAGCTCAGGTATCAACTGACAGATCAATATAGTCCAGTATACAGTGAATAAGTTAATAAATCAAGGGCTCAATGTCATTAGGTCACAAAGAGGTTCATAGCAACAGTTTAATGTCAACAGTTCAGTAATAACAGTTCAATGGCAAAGGATTCAATAGCAAGGTCAATATCAAAAGAAATGATCAATAAGCAAGTAGCAAGCAATCAAGATACGACGAAGTCATGAGAAACCTTATGAGAAAGGTCAGAATATCTGTACCTTAACGCCAATGAAAGAAAAGCAAATGAATGAATGAACACGAAGACACAACGTCACGTCTCCTCCAACGAATCTACACGGATTACGATTCGTATAATACTTATTAGCTCATTTAAGTCATAACGATTAATCGTATTAATATTTTTAGAGTTATAAGCGTATTCTCATTTTTAGTAATGGACGGAATTAAAATACTTTAGAGTAATAATCATTAATTAGTCAAAGTTAAGGGTTACAAATGATAAATGGAAATATCCTATTTTAAGGCTTTATTAGATAATACTTCAAAGTATAGGGTTCACATGGTAATTATCTCAATGTATAAGGTTATTAGCGACAAATAACTAAATATTAAAACTCTATAATATTACTATTATAGTCTAAGGTGTAAAGTGTCAATACATAATAGATCAAGGTTGCATGTAACAATTCTTTAAGATGAGGGTTGAAAGTGAAAAATATTAGATATTAAACATGTATCCATATTAAAAACCATACGTACAGTATATAGAATTTCATTTATAATGCTACATGTTTTATGCTTCATCTCGCAATAACATCACCCTTTCTCGCGGTTCAAACGGCTAACATTTACGACCTAGTAAAAATATATTATGGTTAACCCCCGGCTTGACTCCCCCGACACCCTTTCAAAACACTAAATGACTCGACCATAAATCCCGCGGTCACCCTCAAAGTTACCCCCCACAAGACATTACATGCATATTCTATATTCAATGTATAGTTCTTTTACTGGTTTGAAAACACACGCCATGCACATGCAAATCGATCCAATGCTTTAACATGAAATCACATTTACAATCCAGTAATTGTTTCTCTTATGTAACGTGTATGAATTTACAACCCATTTAACGTTTGAGATTAGATCCATAAAATAGTATACCATTCGATATATGTTGTCATAAACAAGCTACTATACCTCGATTCTTACCCTCCTGCATTCACACACCCTTTGATCCATTCATATACACGACTTAACTACGACACCAAGAATCAATATCAATCCGATTATATGTATGAAAATATTTTAGACCCATCATCCCGAAACACCATAACCCACGTTCATATTATACCTGCACATTTACAATATACCCCCACTTTAAGGTGCAACGCATTTGGAAACAACTATGACCACACACCTGATTCGACTACTTCTCTTTGAAAACAGTTACACACGTTTTAAAACCACTTCCCATGCATGCACATACAAACACAGGTTACACAATATTATTATACACATTCATGATGAAATCCTATGCACTTTCATTTCCCATACAATTTGTTGGTCAAGCAAAGCAATTAACATTAGAAATTAAAGTATCATGAAATAACAGTTGGTGCTTAAAGGTCTGAAAAAAAAAGGTGAACCAAGGCCAGAAGTGGTAACCATTCGACTTATATGGTTTATATATTCCAGATTTTATGTAGCGTATATATGTGTATTATCTCTTTTGCCGATTAAAAGAAACATTCATACTCAGATGCTTATAGCATGCTTTCAGATATATATATATATATATATATATAGATGTCGAATAGATCGCGAGACATGAGGGAATGGAGATACCTTTGGTCGGATAATGCGAACAAAACAAGAGGCAAAGAACCAAGACTAGCACCCACGACCAGCACCACCATTGAAACCTTCCTGCCTTGCTTGGTCGAATGGAGAAGAGGAACCAGTAGATTTGCCGTCACTTTAGGTTTAGGAGAAGTAGGGTTTTCTTTTGTTCTTATTTTGAATAGGTAAATCATAGGAATAAATGGGGTGATTGATGGAACGAAATTATGGGAGAGGGGCTTTATCTTGGACCGAATATGGGGGTAATCATTGACTCCATAAATGCAAATCAATTTACTATAATCATCCTTATGTTAATTTTATTTTATTTAATTGTGTTAGTTAATATTTGGTTAATATATGATGAAATCTTGTACATAAAAAGGTCCAATAACTTTATAATGTGTAATATATATTTGTAGACATAAGTATAAATTTTTTATCCTCTTGCATAAATCATCTATAAGTTAAGTGTCTATGTTATTAACGAGCTTGACATATTTACGTATTTCACAATTAATAAGCTTGAGGGGCAATTTAGTCATTTAACACGTTTACGATTTTTAGGGTTTTACAACTCTTCCCCTCTAAAAGAAAAATTTTCGTCCTCGAAAATTGAAGTCGCAGAGGTACACAGAAACGTACGAGTTTAAGGCAGACGTAGCAATCCATAGTCTCACACAGATCATAACGATTCTGGTTCCAAAGCGTACATAACTTATACATAACAGATGTCGGTGAGAATCTCGTAAGGAGGTACAGAATTCCAAACGGACATGAGGATCGACAAATAACGGATATAAATCATATTCCATTCACGTACCTACCCCAGGCATTTCCCAAGATGTCGTATGATTACAATAAGTTCAAATTATATGATCTCGGTATTATCACGTTGATCAGGCGTCATAATACTTGCATCACATAACATGTCCTTATTGTCATCATATTCTGCCTCGGGTCATGACAAACCACGTAACCCAATCACAACAAACCCGATAACATACAGATAGCAAGTAATGTACCGAAGCATACCAGATCACATACATACGACATATACTACATCAAACAACTTACCATAACGCCAACGAAGAAGGCCACCAACTTGCTCGAAACGGTTCCTCATGACTCATTACTGACGATCCAAAAGAAAAACTGAGATATTAACAAAATGCCAAACAATAAAACTTCACGATTCAAACCGAGTTCCGAACGAATCAAAGAAAAGTAATACTGATCAGAATCACTTAACAGAATATCAAACCGCCTCAAAACGCATGACAAACGAATCAGAGTGACACAAGTCGCGCCCAAATCATATGAAGTAGATGAACCTTCTCAGCCACCGGTTGAATCTTGTCTCCGTCTTTTGTGTCTTTGGTTGATCCGTCCAGCTCCTCCAGCAGCATCCTACTGTCTCCAGCAGCATGGCAGTATGGCACGGCTTCTGTTTCACGAACCTCTCCAGCACAGGGATTGTTGCAGCAACGCAGGGTCGGCACCATCTTCTTTGGCTCCACGGTTAGTCTCCATCTAACGATCGACAAACGGACGAGTGAAAATAAAATAACAAAATCCGATGCGAAAAGAGGTGGGCCAATTCAGTGAAGGCAAAAGGATATCGAAGTCAAATCTGAACGACCATCAAAAGGAATCGAAAGATATCTAAACAGACGGAAATCTAATGTCTACCCAATCCTCACAGGTCATAGCCTAAGCTCTAAGGGTCCTAAAACCTAGAGCTCTGATACCATAATTGTAACACCCCAACCCGACAAGGG